>JAVCKZ010128228.1:0-21944 GCA_034780755.1 Lepetodrilus elevatus
CTGTGCTGGCTCACTCCATTCTAAAGAACAGAACATGTACTGGACATGTGACAGAACATTAGAAAGGAGCACTACCATAGTCTCGGATGTATGTATTTGGGAAGTTGAAGCGAAGTTGTGTTCGAAATTAGTACTGTCAATGACAGAAGGACATTTGTGTTGTCATGCACACAAAGCTGGGTTTCTCAATTGTCCTGTAATGTTCCTGCATTTCCCCCGCAGATTGAGAAGGCGTTTGCCAAGCAGAGGTTGTTGGAGCAGCAGATGCTGGTGGTTGACGAGGCTCGGCGGGAGAAGGACAGACTGGACGAGCTGCGACGGAAAGAACAGGACCGAATCCTGGAGGTAGGTTCCTGTCGCACTCTCAGATCTGTCAGACACTCAGATCTGTCAGACACTCAGATCTGTCAGACTCAGATCTGTCAGACACTCGTATCTGGAGCTGGGTGTGTTATTGCATGAGTCTAGAACTGCAGGAATTGTTGGCAGCATGTGGGCAATGAGAGAAGCAAATAGTTTCAAGCTAGGGTTTAGCCAATGGCAGTGATATTAATGTTCCAGTGTCTCAGTCTTTTGGGAGGGTAAATAACTTGTATGGAAAGTTTACAGCATATGGATGTATATATATGAGAACGAATGCCATTGCAAATGTAGATAATATTTTACGAATTAGAGTAAATGAGTGTGAACAAGAGCAACGTTATATCTTAGTTTGGTGGAAGTCTCCTAACATTAGAAGTTTCTGCACAGGTTTTCATAGAGCTATAGCTACAGCACCCTTATAAGCTAACCCGGGTACCCTTTCATAACGCTGTCGTATTCACACCAAAAAAAATACCATATCATTCTCATAGTGACAAACTATAACTACGAGACTGCTATGGTCTTTTAACCCTCTTCATGCTGAATGAAACAGGAGATGCCCTAAAGGGCTGTACCTGTGCATAAGCCAGCATGGAGAGGGTTAATGGATAGTGCTTCATGAAAGACTGCCCTGTTCTTTATCATATTACATTTCTATCTATCAAATATAATAACGAAAATAGAGGTGTATTTTTTTTCTGTGTGAATTAAAGATTAGATGCATGCTTTAAATTTCATGCTGCGCCGAAAAGCTTTGTTGAAAAAGAATATAAATGATTAGCATGTGTTGACAATATAGCATGTCCGACGAATAATTTGTTCTGTATTAACGTGCATGTTGCGTTTGCTGGAAGTTGACTTCTGGCGATTACACTCTGTGACTTGGTCACATTTTCTGTTGCAGACACAAAGAGCAGTATGTGTTGATATTGACGTGCACTTGTTGTTTGGTAGTATGTGCGCCCGTGTCCATGTCACTAACCGCATGCCTTCTGTTTTAACTGCAAACCTCTCGAGGTCTTGTCCTTTGTGTCTCACTCAATCTCAGTCAGCCTTTCGGGGCTCCAATTCACCCTGGATATAAAGGACAGAATCTAACCTTAAAGGCATACGATCACAGATAATTGACCTATGTAGTGGCCCGACGAAGTTCTACCTGGAAATATATGTATTTGATTTGATGGCATGTGCGTTTTATGTCTAACTACTTCTTCCTAATGTTCCACTGATTATCAATATGATAATGTTTATTGAATTAGATTAGTGGCAGATCACTAAATGAAAATACAACAAGGCAAATTTAGGTGTTTTCCCTTGACAATGAGTCACACCACCTTGGGTTATTTCCCCTGATTGCATTAACGTATAGGCAAAAGGTAATACAAGCATATGCAAGTCGTTTACTGGAAAATATTTATACTGGAGATTCAAGGAATATTCCATTATCAGGGGGTTGCATTGGAATTTCAATTGTGTAAAGAATTTTTTAAAGTACAAACATGATTTTATGTATGTCAAGTGAATGTACTTTTCAGGTGTAAAATGAACTCATCCGAAACGAGAATAAATATCTGTGATGGTATGCCTTTAAATACCAAGATTATGGAGAACTTTAATTATGAAATGGTCATATTGGTTTATGAAGTAATAGGAAGTATTGGTTTAGGTTACATATCACGTACAGTGCATAAACAATCATTAGACATTTCAACAGCTCATTTCTTAGTATATTATCTTTGTAAATAATGAAAAGAATACATATGTAATTTTACAATCAGATTACAGTTTAGATAAGGAAAAAGTATCTGATAGGTTGTCATTGACTTAAAAGTGATGATGTATATTCATCTATAATTGCATTTAATTACAATCTTAATAAAACTTGTTATAAGAAACTGGTACTAATATTAGCTAACATGGCGAACCAATGTGAGGCATTGCTATTTAGTAACAATACTACAGTAACTTGATTTTAAAGTATTATCTACACCATGTAATGTTCTCACAATCACATTGACTCACAAATCTGCTTACAGTAATGTAATTAAGAAATTATTATTAAGAGAATACCTGTAAAATTAGACCGAATAATCACTGTCCTTATTATATTTTTCACAATATGGTAATATGGGGATATATTCACACACTAAATTACATTATTTACTATTTCTATAAAACAGTATTTATTTTATCCATCACTAAGCCAATTGGTGTCTTGAAACTACCCCAGGAATTCCTACCCTTGGTGTTATTTGCAACCCATGGAATAGTTCCACTAGTATTATTCCCATTATTTTATTTCCCACCACCCATGGAATGGAGTACAGTGTAATTTATTTTCTAGTATTGTTCCTCCCTAGACCCTGTTTGGGTATTTTTGTAAATTTTAATTGATTCTATTTAATAATTGATTCTATTTAATAATTGATTCTATTCGTATAAGACTTTGCTTTGTTTCACATGTTCTCTTATTTAATGTCTCACTTTGTCCTGTTGTACCTCTATTTTGAAAGAAAATCACATTAACTTCTGTACTTCGTAAATGAATGTAACGCTTAATTTCCAACCTGTCTGATAGTGTCTGCAGTCATGTGGTCCATGTTTTACCTACGCAAGTATGGCTAGAATAATTTAAATTTGTGTGTTCCGTTTCCTTCTCCCTCTAATCAATGTGCAACTAGAGCTTGCTTCATTTTGCATTTATCTTGACGATTACGTGGTTACGGAATTAACTTTATCACCAAAAGGTAATGTTTGAAGTTTTTATCAATAGAACTCAAATTGAACAACATTGGTAAGATTAAATAGTATTTGTAGTAGTAGATCTAGTAGATTTAGCATAGATATACCCAATAGAGGGTAATATGGGCTGAACTAATATATGATATATTTGTCGATATATTAGTCGACCAATAAAATGCTACGAATGCCACAAATTTCTGCATGGTCTGTGTTCATTAATGGAATGATGTTTAGTTATGGAGAACCATTCGCAATGCAGTTCTTGTGATAATAAAGTGGTTTGACTTTCTGTGTTTTCTGATCCTGAGTCTGTGTTTTCTGTGTTTGTAGGAACGACGTCGGGAGGAGGAACAGAGGCGGGCTAAAGAAGTCCTGCTGCGTCGTCAGAGAGAGGACGAGTCCAACAACGCCGACGACGATAAGAAGTACGTTTGTCTTGTTAACTCTGTTGACTGACCAATGTCGATAATAGCAGGTGCTCGCAGGTTTACTGCAATGTTCGGGGTTAGGATATTGCGGGTTTCCTCCTCTAAACGGACAAGCTGTGATATAAATGAAAGCATCTTTAAAGTGGCTCTAAACCACAATTTAAGAAAACAAACAAAAATAAAAATGACCAATGACAATCATTCCAGGTATTATGCACCATATATAAATATATGATTTCTTATCCTTTAATGATGTTTGCAAGTAATTCCAGTTTCTATTCAGAAGCACTTTGAAAGTTTGGGAAAAGGGTAAGATCTATGAAATTATATGAATTAATGTCACCGACGTCTGCATCATTTTCCAGGGAAGAGAAACATCTTGACCGCTCCACAGTGAAGAATCTCATTGGTCGATCTCAGAGCATCAAGATGGTGGCCAAACCAGAGAACGCCAAACGCAACGACGTCCGGCGAGCGATCAGCTTCAAGCAACGTGGAGACCAGCCCCTGTCGCCAATATCCCTCCAGAAAGCCACAGAATTCAGGCAGGGCGAGAACCCGATTTTCTCCAAGTCTGTGGACGATGACCAGTTCACCGGAACCCTGGAACAGAAGGTGAATGACGCTCAAAGGCGCGCATCCCCGGACGAGAGCGACCGTTCTCTGAACGACTCGGAAATCAGTGCGCCAAGCCTTCCTCAAGCCCCGCCTCCATCGGCCATGACAAATCGCACCGAGCAGGTGGAGGACCCCGCCGAGAGACCATCGCCATCATCGCCCACGTTCGCCAAGAAAGAAGGACTCGCCATCTCACCTCCACTCAGTCCCACGAACAAGAGAGCGGAGCAAGTTAAGGACGAGAAGAAATCTAAGCGGACTCCCAGTTTTAACATTCGCCGACGGACACGCAGCTTTAAGGATAAATACAAGCTCCCTGCCGACCTGCCCCCGGCGGAGATGGAAGGTTTCCTCGACAGGAAGCACGACTTGCAGGCTGGAGGGAAGAAAGCCACCCTGAGAAATTGGAAGAGTTTTTATACAGTGTTATTTGGACAGCTGTTGTGCTTCTTTAAGGACAAGGAATGTAAGTTTGTTGCTGATAAATGTGGAAGAAATATTGTTTCTGCACTTTTGATGTAAGGGAAAAGTCTTTAAAGATTGTTAGGATAATTGGTATAATTTTATATTTTTAATTAATTTTATGCGCCTGTGCTATATAAATAGTTTATACATATACTCCCCTGGGAATTGAGAAGGTGAAAAGCGTGCACATTGATCCATTGAATGCCATGATAATGCTTCTGAAGCATGGATTTAGTACAAAATAAATATTTACATTATTATTATTAAATACATAAATTATTATTTACCATTGAGGAAAGAAATAAGAAAGAAATAGTATGCAACATTTTTTATAAGAAATATGGCACAATCCTGCCTCTTGGCAACACAAAGCTCCCTTCTGCTCCCTGCCCCGTGTTGATCTTCCTTGTCTGTTATTTCACGCCCAGCGTACGGAGAGAGCCAGGCCGCTGCGCCGCCCCTGAACGTCCACAAATGCGAGTGTCACGTGGCGGCAGACTACAGTAGCAAGAAGGCCAAGAAGAAGAACGTGCTGCGACTGCGTCTCCATGATGGCGCCGAGTACCTGCTGGAGGCCGGGGACAAGGACGACATGACCGCCTGGCTGACCAAGATCACCTACTACGCAGGTGAGCGGCCATATTGGATTGTCACCGTTAGGTTTAAAGTTTAAAGTTTAAAGTTGAATGGTTATAGTGTGGGCTGGGAAGTTAAATCGCATCTGGAGGAAGGGAGTTCATCATATCTAGAGGGAGAGTTGGTGAAGAGAGTGGAAATATTTGGTTTACTATGCAATTGAGCGGAAAACCCTCAGGCGGCCATATTGGATTTGTCACCATGATGGTTTTAGTTTAACATTTATATGGTGGGCGTGGCAGTTAATATCACATCTGGAGGGAGGAGAGAGAGTGGAAAGATTTGGGTCTGCTTGGAGTCGATCTTTTCAGTTTGGATGGATCCAAAAATCACTTCAATACTGCGAAAAACTGCAGAAATTCCACAATTATTAAATATTAACAATGTGGAGGCTACTACTAATATTCCAGATTACAATTGGAAATTGAACATTAAAACAAAGATTCTTCTCGATTGGATAATTTTATTTATGTCATGTGCTCACATACTTAATTTGTATACTTTCTGTTATTGTTTTTATTGGTGGAAATGTTATACAAAATATACATTACTATTAATGAAATATCTTTTTCAGTTTAATGAGCAAGTGTTTATGGAAATAATTCGGTATTTTAATCATATTTTGTTTCAGGATTAGAGTATAGTGAGTGATTCGCACTAACCTGGAGTTCATATTAACCCACAGTATTTTTTAAATCACAACATAACATTGTTACTATTTTTAATTTCCTCTGTAGAACTTGTTAAGCAAGTTTAAAAACATAGAATATATTTTTAAAAATTAGAAAAATTAAAAAAATAGAATATCAGTGACTTTTTAGACTATTATCATATATAGTGACTTAGACTTAGTTATCTATTGTCTAGTTCAGTGGAGGTTGAATTGTTTGTAGTGAACGGTTTATACACAGGACGCAGACCTTTCATTATATTAGAGAATTACCCACTCTGGAGCTTGACACCAGTGAAGCGTAGGCATCAGATATAGAAGGAAAGGAAGAAGAAAAATGTTTGATGAATGGTGTCCTACTCTTAGGAAAAACCTGAATGTTGTAGATAAATAAATATCCGTAGATCTACGAGAGTTGCCACTCAATATGGTATGTGTGGTGATATACATAGAGATTATTACACCAGCTAGTGTGTCATGTGGATTTTACGACAAGAGTTCCTTGGCAAGTAAAATATCTGTTTTAGAGTGTTGAACGAGTGTTGTAAAATCAATATGACACTAGTAGTGGGTGTGTTGATTTCTTTTTCCAATGCCGATTAAATAGGGATATTCAGACAAATATTTGCAGAAATTGGTCAATTTCATGATATTCTTGTAGTAATTCCTAATATATATGTAGAACTGCTGTGTTTGTAACATACCAGTAGTTTTTTTATTATTATTAATTATTTTTATTATTATTAATTATTATTATTATTATTATTATTATTATTATTATTACATAGCCTTGATAAGCTTACCAGTATTTTATAGTTATTTAAAAATATAGAACATTTTTCTCTTGGTGTAGTTTCACAATGTTGACTAACGTAATCACACTGAGATAATATTTCCATCTTTCCAACACTTTGAGTTCTGTGTGAAACTTGACTAACCCAAGCATGTATGACTTACAACTTACAAGTACTTGCATGTAGCACTCGCGGATGACAATTCAATGGGAATTTGTTTCGAGGACGGAATGTTAGCCTACAAGACATGCAACATACAAAGCCAATAGACACTGGCAGGTCTGGTGATTTTTTCAAAGTACAGAATGAATAGAAAGTAGTTTTTTTTATTTTATTTTATTCACGTGAAGTATTTTCATCATGTTTTTAAGTTGTTGCCCTTTTTTTCTTCCCCCTTTGCAGACCAGCCTCAAATGTTTGACTCTCTGGAAATAATCCATATTAGTGCAACAGACACGGACGAACATAGCGACCAAGGTGAAACAACTTTTTGCTATGTGCATTCGTGGGCATTTGGATGCTGAGTTTGGCTTGCTATGTGATTGTTGGGCTCTAGACGTAGGCTGGAGGACTCGGGGTTTTTCTTGTCCTATCCTAACAGTTGGTGTGTGTGATGAAAAAAAGCTGCAAGCTTTCTTCGTTGTTTCTTAAAAAAATTTTTTTTTTGCCGTCTGCTCCTTGCAATCTTCCCAATTGCAATGGTTGTCTTCCAAAGGGCGGCGGGAAATTTCACAACATTGGGTTTGGAGTACCTGGAGTGGGTTCACACTTTTCACAGATTTCTCACACAATTTAGAGTTGATTCACATCACAGATATGTTGCATGCTTGGTTGGCTGTGTCCATTGTTTCAGTGAGCACTGTGCATTAGGGCGGACAACGCGCTCATACCATCTTGACAGTTTTCAATAAATCACTTTGCTTTTCAGTTTTTCCCCTGATTTATTTTGCTTTTGCCAAAGAGATTTTGTTCCAACTGTTCGCTTTTAACTCAAGTCTGTTAGTCAATAGTTTTATAGTGTATCAATTGACATTGTTTATTCTTAATGTTGCTATCATTTTAAATAATTAAACTGTAAGACTCTAGCATCCACTTCATGTAAAAATAAATTAATTAATGTTGATTGTAATAATTAAATTGAATATTTAATAATCTACACATTTAATTTCATAACTATCATTCAGGAACATTTTTATAATTCAGTCTTTTAAATTCTAGAATTCTAACATTCCAAAAACATATTTGTATTTATTTATTTTTACATTTTATTATCCATTTGAACCAGCTTGAATGTTTCAAAAATGTTAACGTAACTTTAGCATAACTTTAGCATATCTTTTTCAATCCTCATTTGCGATTTCTCAACTTTATTTTTCCCTTCAATGTTTCTCCATCACTGCTTTATGTTGCTTGTTTTTATTTCAGTAGGATTTATTTAGTCTAGGACAGACAGTACACTTAGCTGGGTCTGCCTGTACTGACAATTAATTAAACATAAAACTTGGCCAGAATAATGGAATTTACGGAATATATTTTTGGATGAAACACAGACCAATCAGGCCCTGAGATTACAAAACTTTTTAAAATACAAATTCACGCTCAAGCTTAAATTGTAGATGGGAATTTGTGAAGAAAAGGTTGAGCATGAAATCGTACCCAAGAAAGTTTCGTAACCTCGGAGCCAGTAATACTATCAGTGGTACAGGCCAGTCCAAAATTATTAGAGTCCATGAAACCAGTATTGTCTTGTCCGATACCTATACTTAGTCAGTTTGTAGTTCTCTTACGAGTTGCGTTTTTAATTTGTTTTATTAGACGAGTCAGCTTTCTGCTTCAGCCTTTGCCAACAGATCCAATTACATGTTGGGACGGTGTCCTCCAGATACAATTATGTGCCCATTATTTATTCATATAATAATCTATAATTGTATTGAATGCATTTGTTATATATCGGGTTTTAGCAATACTAGTAATTATTTATACATATTCATCTATAAGCATGAGTGATCTGTTATCTTAAGAGAACTTGCATGATTATTTTTTAAAATCCTTGGAAGTATGAGTACCGTAAGGTGAAGGGTCAAAGATACTGTACTATCAAATCATGGATCTACCGGTACTTGAATTAGTTGACATTTCACTTTTAAAAATTTAATATTTGCACAAAATTTGTATTCAGTAAATTTAGCAGTTTGAAAATCATTTGTTATCATCCTTCGTCTATCAGAACCAGCAGGTGCTTGTAGGTTTCCTTACACCCACATTCAGTGTTACGGATGTTGCGAGTTTCTTCCTACCATAAACTGACAAGCTGTGATATAAGTAAAATAATCTTGATAGTGGGTATAAACCTCAATTCTAAAAAGAAAAGAAGAAAAAAAGAGAATCATAAGGTATTTTGCTGTTCAAATGTATGGTCTTCTTAGTACATTTATTATATTTCCATGACACTTGTTGATCCATGATTTGATTTTGAGATTATGATAGATTTGATTTGATTGAAATATTTAGCAATATACTTTTCCTGTTTATAGAATGACATTTTCCCATTTTTATACATATATGTATCTATTCTATTTATTTGTTTGCATTTTGATTATATTCTGATTATATATGAACATTATTTTTTATATTTATATATTTCATTTGACTCATTATTTAACCACAGTGTTAAGTTTAACTGTTCTTTGGTGGTATTATTTTACTCACACTTTACTACGATTTATAATTTTACGCAAGTTGCGAATTATTAATATATTTTTGTTTCATTGTTGTGATACTCTTACTAATAACCGAATAACAATTTAGAATATATATTTATTTTCATTTTAGATATATATTATTTTCATTTTTTTCCTTTAAAAAAAAGTTGTTTATGAAACATTGAGTAGGGAAGCTTTATTTGACTGTTCTGTATTTCTGTCCAGGACTGGAGCCGTCGGAACAGTTCACGCCGTATGGCAGTGACAGTCCCCAGAGAGAACAGAGTCCCCCGCCCAGACAAGGCGACCGACACACGGGGGGAGACCAGCACCGAATGTCCGCCGTCCTAGAGTCGCCACCTGGTGTGGAGAACCCAGAGGAACGCGTGGCTCGGATGCGATCAGGAAGTGGAACCAGCAGCAAGTCAGGTCAGATGAGATTCACAGTCTGGTTATTTGGAAGTTCTTCATTGTTAAAATAAGATAAAGCTATGTTTATATATATTCAACAAGGCTACTGGCTGTTAATAAATTTTGTTGAAAATACAGTAGACCTCGTATAAACCGGACCTTGCATATAACGGACTGAATTTGAAGTCCCAGGTCCCGTCTAACGTTAATTGCGGCATATGCGTATGGACTTCACATATAACGGACAGAAATAGCCGGTCCCAATGAGTCTGTTACATGTGAGGTCTACTGTATATAGCTAATGTAATTCTCCTATTCATAACAGGATTGAAAAAAAATAATTAAGATGTGTACAATGAAATTTCACTATATTAATGATCATGAGTTAATAAATACTGTAGCAATGTTTTTGTAATGATTTCAGCAGGTTCAGATGAAGTCAAACCCTTTGTCACTGGTGGACAAATGGCACAAGGTGATCATAATCGACAAGGTAAACATTTCTTATATGTATCACAATTTATTTGAATTCTTTATCAAGATGAATTTTCATAATTTTGTATATTAATTTCTATGTCTTTAGTTTATCCAACATTTATTGTGTTATCATTGTTATATTTCTAATGTTTTCAACCACTATTTCCCTTTCTTTTTATTTCTCCAATTTATCATCTGTTTTTCTTTTGTTTATTATGTTTATCATTTTATTGCAGACCATGATAATGAAGATATTAATGTAAGTGTGATTTTTCATTTTGTAAATTCTCAAAACATTCCTCAAATCGAGCCATTTCCTATTGGAAATCATTGTTCATATTATGTTATGGTAATGCTAAAAGTAGTGAATATAAGATCTCATGAGACCATGGTGGGGGCGCCATGGTAGAACATTTGGACTTTGGCGCCAAAGGCCTTGGGTCCAAATCTCATCCCGGGAGCCTGGCATCAATGTTTGCGAAAGATACCTTTCTGGCGCGATCATGATAGGATGTGTGCTGTTTACTATGGCGATGCAGTGATCATCCTAGTATCTGTCAGGACTTCGAGCCAAAGGACTCAGGTTCAAATCCTGTCCCGGGAGCCTGGCATCAATGTTTGCAAAAGATACCTTTCTGGCGCAATCATGATATGATGTGCGCTCTGTACTATGTTCATATGTCCATATTCACTCACTCACTGTACTGTACTATGTTCATATGTCCATATTCACTCACTCACTGTACTATGGCGATGCAGTGATCATCCTTGGTCTTGTCTGTATTGCAGGTTTACTGCAACATTCCTTCTAAGTATGTTGCAGGTTTCCTCCTGCCCTAAAACTGACAAGTCTTCCTTGTATCTGTCAATGCTAGCAGGTACTGGAGATCAGCAAATCCATAAACTCTAAGATTCTTTATGTTGTGTTTTCTTTTCCAGTACCGGTCGAAGACTTCGGGAGCATCTGGAGGACGGCCAGTGTCAGAACCAGTCAGCCATCTTGATGACGGTCACTCCAAAGAAGAGAAGCGGAAGAGTCATGGCGTGTTTGGTTTCCTCAAGAAGAAGAAGGACAAAGATTCCAAAGAACACAAAGAATTGAAGAAAGACCGGGTCTAAGCTGTCCCCAGACCTGAACAAGACCGGGTCTTAATGGCCATCACTAGAGAAAGAACAAGATCATGTCTTTGTCGTCATCCGGGAAAAAGCATCAACGGGTCTCAAGTCATTCTCAGTAGTGGCGTAGATCCTAATAAGCTTCCGTGTGGCTTCCCGAGGTGTAATTTGCATTCATCACTTTCCAAAAATATCATTTTGCATTACTGGTAAATGCATTTAAGTTTTGAATGGTTTGAAATTGTGCCCAATAGCTTCAAAGAAAAAAGCACAAAGAAATTTCTGAGGTTTTCAACTTCTTTATGATGTACCGTAACTATTTACAAGTATTATGTTTGGCATTTTTGGACATTATGGTGCAAGAACATGGATATTCCGTCTTGTATGCTTCCACTGTTAGGATCTGTATTCCCAACATGAATGCAGATTCATAAGTCTCTTTACCACGTAGAAGTTCAACATTTGACAGCTGTGTTTGAACAACGATTTGTCTCTTTAAACATGTGTTCAACATTAAATCGTTAATGGTTTAAGTATATTATTTCATCTTGGGAGGACACATGTTTAATAAAAAAAGAGTCCCAGTTAGAAAATAATATGCTTTATGCTATAAGGGCATTTAAATATCTATTTATATAGCATATCCTATACTAATACCTGCTATGTCAAATCTGGCCAATATGTAAAAGAAATATCCATTGGCCCTGTGTCATTGTGAAGTAGGGACCAAATATCGATTGTAAATACGTCTTCAAAAAGGGTTGTTAAAAGGAAAGCAGTACGGGAATGTTAACCCTTGTGTTGCATCTGGTCATTAATTAACCATTTCCCTTCTGTATGGATGGGTCGCTACTCTGTAGCATTGACCGTTGCCTCCAGCAGGGAGAGGATTAAAGAAAAGTACAACCTTTTATGTATACATGTAGACAACCTTGTATGTATACACATAGACCTATACATTGTAAATAGTAGACACTGCCTCCGTAGTTCATAATAGTGTCACGCTTGTCTCAGATCTGACTAGTGTTATGTCCTAGTTTTCTAATACTGTATCTCTGAGTATTTATATACACAGTCTATATATTATATATAATGTATGTTATTTAATGTGTATCAGATTTATCATTATGTTGATTTCAATTTGCCCCATGACATTTTTCAGGACCAAATTATCAACACTCCCTGCAGACTCGTTGCTAAAATCACCCGAGTGGTCTCATTTGTGGAATGATGACGCTAATTGGAAAAAAATGATAAATAGAATACAGGGTATAGAAAATATCTAATACATGTAGTATTAAAGAGAAGCCGAAAGAGGGTATTTCATACAGGAAAAACTACTCTTTGATTTTGTAGAACGTATTGAGGCTACGTCACATGGCATCGTGGGTGGCAAAACAATGGGATATCCCGCTCGACATCACCAGATTGTTTTCTGCTACCAAACATGGCGTCGGCAATGGAAACGATTGTTCCGTGCAAAGCCTCAATTGTGAATTTTGGCATTTTGAGTATGCATCCGAGTCCACCGGCGGCTATATCGACAGTAACGAGTCTATGTAAAGGAGTGGTTCCATTCTCATGACATTACATTGGTTGTGATCATTCACATAGTGGACGCACTCATCCATCACTTTGATTCTTCCAATGCTTTCATGCTTCCATAGTTGGATTTTTGTCCTAGAATATCGTACGTAATTACAGAATTAATTTTGCTTTCAAAATTGTCGTTTTTCCTGAATTGTTGATGTAACGGTGAAATTCTATAGATGGTCGTTGTGAGAGATCTATGTTTGTTATTTGCCTCTTGTGACTGTTGTTAAAGGTTGAAGGATTTGTGTTAAAGTAGACAAATGTTTTTCTTTTCGTTATGTGCACCTATGTAGGTGTTAGGTTATGTGTGACTGGGTTAGAATACAAACTGTAGCTTGATTGGATCCATTTCATCTGTAAATTTGCATATTTGCCACATTCCTGATCATTCTGACATCAAAGGTATTGACCAATCGTCATCCAGTAAATTAAAAGTGGCATTATATATTCTGAGCTTTCTCAAATCTCATTCCAAAGTTAAATCTTGAAAAGTTGAATGGCAAGACAAAGAGTGAATGATGCAATCAGTGATTAATTTTTTCCGTACTTACTGTAGCGCGAATGGTGAACCATACTTACTTGTTTCACCCTCTCCCTGCTAGATTAGGCAAAGGCACTGCTCGTTAGGGCATTTCCGGTTGGCTACAGCAGGGAGAGGGTTAATGTTGCCTTAAAGAGTGACCACCAGATGTGAATCTATGGCATAATACGGCCGGGTGTTGTAGCCCAGCTGACTGTGATACGTTGAAGCTCAGTGATTTCATTACGACACTTGAGCCGCAAGAACAAGAATTTACTGTGTGCCTTTATTATTGCTTCATGTATGAACGAGATACGATCAACATTCAGATTCAAACTTCGCGACAAGGAAGTCATATTTTTTACAGTCATATTTATATTATATATATATCGTCTTTATTATTTCACAAGTGTCCGTGTTCAAAAGTCGCTTGCCGTCCATTTTGTAAGTGATGCCGCGAGTGAGAGCTTAAAAGGGTTAATTTCCAAAGCTTCCATCATATCATACAGGCAAAGATCAGCTGCAGATTCCAGAGACTTTGGTCTTTCTGATCAATGCCAAGGAACCACATTCTTGTACACGAACAAATGACAACTAACATTCCTGGTGTTGTATTTAGAAATAATTTGTCTGATTTAATAATTCGGATCAAAGGTTGCATGTTGGTGCTATGTTACAGGCAATAATAGAAACAATCCAATATATTATATAAGCATATATAATACTAGTAATGTTATTCATCCGTTTTCTATGCCAAGTTTGAAATGATTCCTTGGTGTGGCCATGATATATACAGATACTGCTTGTGTGAGTCGTAGTAAAACTAATCACAAGTGCTAATACACAGAATATGCCTCATATTATTATCAACTGACGAAACTTGTTAATGGTAATAAAATATTTACAAGAATATGTGCTTTTGTTTTTTTTTCTTTAATATTCTGGAACTCATCAAAGATTGGAATGACATAGAGGAAACAAACATGGAGTGCATTTTGAGAAAACAAATTCTATATGAATGCAATTATTATATCAAGTATAACAAAATAAACACTGGATTTTGTGTGAAATAATGCATTGGACACCAGATTGGATGGAATCAAATATTGCCAGTCAATGGTGGACTACCTCCAGTTCTGTTACGCGTTTCATGAAAGGGTCGTACCTGTAGGCATGGCATAAATCATGATTTACGTCACTTCTTGCTATAGTAAAAGCATGGTATATACCCATCCTCGCACCCCAGGGTTACCTTTAATTACATGCAGCGAGTCCTGAGCGTAATAAAGTATCCCTGATGTGAGAGGATGGGTATACACCCTGATTTAGGCCAATACCGCAATACAATCCTTTTCGTGAAATTGCAAAGAATATCAGTATCATTAAACATTTATAGGAAATAATCAGGACACATGGTACACTACACACTTTTCTCACTCCTGCATTTACACAAACATTCACAGAATGTCGGACTAGTTACCATGGTTACGTCTTCTTAATAAATTCCCCACTGACAGAATCCCTCGTGACATCATCGCAGTGAAACAAGTTCCCACACATGGCCACGTACACTCCCGATGTGGATGTTGACTTGAGACAGCCGACTGCAAAACCTACGTTGAATTCAGCGTCTGACCCTTTGAACGTGTGTGGTAGGTAGGATCCCGTGAGGACGATGACCTTGTCCAGTTTGTGGGATGACAGGAACTGACCAGTCTCGATGATGGTGTCTGTGCCGTGTGTGATTAGGACACGTCTGTTGGGAGATTCTCGACACGCCTGCAGCACTGACTGGCTGAAACCAAGGATCTAGATATTTTATATTCAGGGATCATCCCGGATGAGAATGGGGAATTGTGTTTTCAGCTGAAACAGCCGGAATCCAGGGTACGCAAGCAACGGCCCAGGCCCCGAGATTACGACACTTTTCTGAGTACGATTTCATGCTCGACTCGTACGTTTGTTCACAAATCCCCATATAATATCTGAGCTTGAGCATGAAATCGTACTCAAATGTTTCATAATCTCTGGGCCTGGTTTATGAGATCGTCCACGGAGCCTCCAAATCTGTGGGAATCCACAAACAATTCTCATCCCTGTGTATACTGTATATTAAAACAACACAAGGTTAATCTCAATGCAAATCATGACTTCAAAAAGGTTTGGTTTGGTTTGAATTTGGGCTTTCAAGAACATTTAATTCATATTACTGTTCAGTTACAGTAGGAGGGACCCTGCAACACCCATAGCACCTAGTGCTGCAGTAAACCTACACGCACCAGCTGGTACTGACAAAGGATGATAGCTGCATTGAATTGATGGCATAACGGAACATTGAAGGATGCTGGGCAGCTGGGGGTGGGATGGGATCTTTGGTCCCGATTTGATGATTTACCACCTACCCTTTGGACATGGTATCATCTGACATCTGCCATAAGTTCCATAAATCCAGGAATTTTTCAGTCATTTGCGAAGATCGTAAATTCAGAGTATTATGAGTAGCCATTATTTCTCATGAGCTAAAGGACTTCATAAAGAATATTAAATAAATTACGGTACTCCTTGCACGTTCTAACTTGCACTTCAATATGCAAGCCTGTCAAATATCATGTGATCAAAATTATGTCATTACATCAATTTATCTCTGTGTTACTGTTAGAGACTTTTAGTTTTCTCACGTCCATCTTCTAATGTGAGAATGGCTGCATTTGAAGTTGATTTTTTTTGGAAAATACAAGTCTCTACTACTGACATAAATGAAGACTTCATGAAGATACTGAGATAAATGAAGACTTCATGAAGAATACTGAGATAAATTAAGACTTCATGAAGAATACTGAGATAAATGAAGACTTCATGAAGAATACGGTACTGAGATAAATGAAGACTTCATGAAGAATACTGAGATAAAATTAAGACTTCATGAAGAATACTGAGATAAATGAAGACTTCATGAAGAATACTGAGATAAATTAACACATACCGATCGTCCTGCGTGATGTCCTGACTGTCCTTCCTACAGACGGTCCTGAAGTCCCACGTGGCGCCCATTCCCAGACTGACAGCAATCTTGTTCACCGCAGAGTCACAGATCTCAAATGCATACCCTCCTGTTCTCTTTGGATAATCCTTGTCAATTGTGCCTGCATGTACACAGAGCATTGGGTCAAAGGTCATGGATTTGATTGGCTAAAGTACATGTATACATGGCTAAATTAATGAAATTTGTAAGTAATAATTATTATTTGTATAATTTATTTTCCCATTTATCTGGACTGACACTGGATCTGAGTACATGCTTCAAGCATACATTCATAAGCGTATCAATACTATTATACATATTAATTACTAGGGGTATAACGATGCATCGAACTATCGATGCATCGCGATAGTGAGTAGACCGATAGCAATGCATCGATGGCAATTTGAACTATCAATTATTTCCATCGATAGTACCATCAACTATCGATAGTTTCGATAGTGTACTATTTTTAAATACTAAGACCAAATTAGTTGAAAATACTCGAGCAGAGTGGATATTTCATGAATTTCACAAAGTTTAATGAAAATGGGCTTCAGAGAAATGTTTGTTTATAAGATTTTGATTTTAGGATTAAATCAAATGATAACAACGCACTATTGTCTTGCATTGTATTCACTAAATACCAGTTATATGTACATTAGCCACTGTATTACAAATAATTAGCCATCTTCAAAAGACTTATTTTTAAAAACAAACTATTGCAATAGTAACGCAATAGTATAAAAACTATTGCAATACTGTCGCAATAGTGTTTTCAACTATCGCAATACTATTGCAATAGTATAATTAGCCTCAATAGTCGCCCCTATTATTCAATGTATACATTGGCTGCAAGACTGGTAAGAAATGATTGACATTAATAGTCATTCTGAGGAAGGCCATGGGGCTGAAACGTTGTGAAATGTTATGGACACAGCACAGACAATAAATAAATATTTAGGATATTACAAAAATCTGTGTGTTATTTGTATTTCTTGTCCCAATTATGACAGAAGACCTCTGAATTGAATTCTGCATTCATATGTATATAAAGTGACTTAATAATCATGTTCACTTGAAGGTAGTTAATCATGTTCTCTTGAACGTAAATAATGTTCATGGTCATTGACAGCCGAGTTCAAGAACCATCTTCCTGGAAACACCTCCGTGCATGCGCCCTCATAACAACTCAATGATGTAAACATTAATCCAGATAATTATTTACATTTCAACAGATGTCAACAATTCACCCAGTCTACATATTATAGTGGCCCAAAAAGAAAGTCTTTTATCAGATGGCCGCCCACTAAGCCTTAATTAGGATACAGGAAATTTATGCGCAAAGTTTCATTGAGATATTCTCATTTTACCAGCAATGCATTGTGCCCGCTTCCTACATGTACCACGGCTTCCTACATGCACCTCGTCTAATTGGTGTCCGGGTTCAATATGCTGATAGCGAAGCAAGTCTCTAGAGACTGAAGCAAGACTCCGGAGACAGGTGAAGAACTAGTTCTGGATTTCTCATCTCCATGGTGTCTCGTGTTATGTCTCTTGTCGACAAACATCGGAGCACACGCGTCCTTGTGTATTTCCTTCCTCAACACAATCTCATAAAGTCATATCCAACTTCACCCCTATGACTGGAGCTTAGTGGCCATGCTTTATCTCGTTATGGTCAGGTTTATAGACATTAGTTCACATTTGTGTCCTGTTATACAATGGGTTGCATTAATTTTACATCTAGCTTTGAAGACGACTAAAGATGAGACGACCTGTCATGTTGGCATATAGGCTTTGATTGCTCATTACAGGACAATAGGTATGTAATGACATGGAAATGTAATTGTCATTAAAGACACTTATTTCTCCGTGGCACAAAGGCAATATAGGCAGGTGTATTTCACCACATCGCTGGCTAATGCATGGCAGGAAATTATTACATGATAAAAAATTTTATGTTACTAGTATTAGTTTTTTAAGAGCACACCCACATACAGACACCTACGTGCATGCACACACACATACTCAAACACACCCCCACACCCAGATACAGACACTCACATGCACACACGCACATCATGCACACACACACACATACACACACACACACACACATACAGACACTCACATGCACACACACGCACATCATGCGCACACACACACAGACCGTACAAGCACACGTACATAAATACATATATGTACAAACCTATTTATTTGCATGTTGAGTAATAAATGTTTATTTCTATTCATTTTAGATAAAGTGTATTTAATATAAACAAACACGTTACAGGCCCAACTAAAATGTATGAATAGAACCTTCATTTATTGAAAATACAAAGAAGTGATTATATATTATACTACGAAAACTAATTGCATCCGCTTCAGAATAATGTTTACGGTAATCAAAAGATCTGTTCCTCTCCCAAATTGTTTATTTTTACACCCAAAGTTATTGTCAGTATAAAAAACAAGTGAGGCAATAATGTTTAACATACAACATAGCCTGTAGTAAACACATACCATTTGTAAAGTACAGTTTTCAAGACAATGACCGACCGAAAAAGCAATATATTTGGAATGGTTTGTGAGACATTTAATGAGTGAAAGCATGGGTTTGTGCTAGCATAGCTCCATCTATTACATGTGAGAAGTAATAATAACCAACATCAGTACAGACATGCAGTATTTCTATCTGCCAGACTCTTTACATTCTAGTCAAGTCCCTATACATTTTCTACAGGTCATGGTGACAATATACCAACGTATATGATTAAACTGTCCGTGGATGGGTTTCAGTCATGTCATTATATTCTACCCAAATTTTATTAATAGCTTCCTCATCTGATCTTTTTGATTGTTTTGCTCTGTGCTTCAATGCACAGGCCTATTCATATAATTTGATTTTGAAGTTTATGGCTATACTCCAAAATCACTCACTTAAGTTCCATATGGATTTTGAATATCACTCGTTTCTCTGGCAACTGAACCTTTCTGAACCTTTCTGTGCAACCTGTCTGTTTTACACAAAATAAATTAATTAATACAAAAGTACAGTAAGTAAGCATGTGCTTGTTTAAAGATGAGGTCTGAAATTTGACAAGATGTGATCCAACATGAAGCTTAATATATGACAGTAAATGACACAAGATATGGCACAAAATATGGCCTGTGACAAGTTATGCTACAAGATAAGGCCTATGACAAGATATGCCAAAGATAAGGTCTGTGACAACTGACAAGATATGCAATAAAATAAAGCCTGTGATGATATATGCCATAAAATGTGGCACGTGACAAGATATGCCACAACATATGGCACATGACAAAATATACCACAAAATATGGCACTTGACAAGATGTGCCATAAAATAAAGCATGTGACAAGATATACCTTAAAATAGCGCCTGTGATAAGATATACCACGAAATACGGCACGTGACAAGATGTGCCATAAAATAAAGCATGTGACAAGATATACCTTAAAATAGCGCCTGTGACAAGATATACCACGAAATATGGCACGTGACAAGATATACCTTAAACTAAAGCCTGTGACAAGATATACCTTAAGAAAAAGCCTGTGACAGATATATGGCTGAAGGATGAAGCAGAGTCTGTGGCCAACTGTGGCAACAGCTTTGTGTGACCCAGAAACCTTCATTCAGTGTGGTGGGTGTGGAAGAAAGAGATAAAGAGGATTTGAGGCTGGCGTCTTGAAGGGTCTTGACATGGAGAAGGAGAACAGGTAATGTCACATCACACCGTCTTGGATTAGACCGCTGCAAATTATTGCAGAACCAGAATTGATGGTGGAAAACATTTTCAATTACTTGCTTGAAGGGAATTTTGTATTCCTTGTTGCAGACCACTGACCTTCTGTGACAGCTCCAACAAAATTTAAGTGACACTTGTGCTCCTATAGCTTTGGCAAATTGAGAGTTAGCTGTATTCTGTTCTATTTGTCTGACCGAGAGATGCAGTTGGTGACCAAATTGGCAATAATGATTTTAAAAAAAATAGATTCAATGAATCCGGTACAGATTGAGGACTGTACTGGCCACTTTGAACAGCTGAGAAGTGTGTGGTGTGTGTTTGTGTAAGGACCTACAAGTGTGTGGTGTATGTTTGTGTAAGAACCTAGAAGTGTGCGATGTATGTTTGTGTAAGAACATAGAAGTGTTTGGTGTATGTTTGTGTAAGAACCTGGAAGTGGGTGGTGTATGTTTGTGTAAGAACATAGAAGTGTTTGGTGTATGTTTGTGTAAGAACCTGGAAGTGTGTGGTGTATGTTTGTGTAAGAACCTTTAGAATGGTTACAAGTGAGCAGGGAGGTTCTCTTGTACACAAACAGAACATAAACATCAATACTAGTATGCTAAGACATTCACCAGAAACATATCCCAGTTTTAGGCAGTATATTATTTGCCAAATATGTGTAAATATGGCATATAATTTCTGACATATTTTTGTGCTTACATTATTTTTAATGAATTAATAGTAAAGTGAAATCATTATGGACATGTTTATCACTTAGCCTGGGGCAAATAATGTTTCATAAGAAATGTTTACCGTTGATGTATTTTAACGAGACATTCTTGCACCTCCTATCTCTGTAGTGGTAAACATCACTTCACTTCTCCACAGTATGAACCTCATCATATCTCTTTCTTCTCCGAACTCCCAACAGCCAATGGTTTCCACATAAGTTGTATCCTTTCTTTTCGATTCTTTGCTGTGGTTAATGTGGAGATTGATCATGTGACTTCTACGTGCAGAATGTTGACTGCAATCTCTGAACTACACCTGCTGGGATATCAGCAATTAGTGATACCCACCTCGGCCCAGTGATCACTTACGTCTGCTTGTTATTAAGTAGTTACCTCCCCTTATGACCATGACGTATGAATACATCCTGCAGGTGTCCTCGCGAGAAGCAGTTCTAACCTAACTCATACTAATAACCCACACTGACTACGGTGGTAGGACCACCACATGTAAATTAGGACTTTAATCTAGCTAAATTAGGCCCATGAAAACCATCAATGACCAATGCATAGATGGTTGCCAGTTTTGTTTTGCCATTAACTGACAAGCCGAGTGAACAAAGCAATCTTAAAAGCGGGTATGTATCCCATAACAAAATAAATAACTCTACTGTATTATTTGTAAAACTGGTGTGCTTTATAACAATCTATACAATATTAATAATCTAATAATAATAATAATAATATAATCTAATCTAATATAATATAATCTATATAATAATAATATAATAATATAATATAATCTATATATAATATAATAATAATATTTAAGAATTGACCGTCATTTTATGGTTGTTCACTGAAGTATGAACGATTTGAAAGTGCTGGTTAAACTCGTGT
>JAVCKZ010128339.1:0-21943 GCA_034780755.1 Lepetodrilus elevatus
TAGATACGATATTATTTGGCAAATTTCTATGCAGGACATTAATACTGGCAATATCAATATTGCAGGAAACAAACAATTGTAACATTTTAAAATTCCAGTTCTTACAGTTCTTCGCTGCACATTTCTCTGACCATAGGAACACCCTTCTATTTAAACGCGAGTTGGTTAATGCCTTTAATTTTTGCCACTGTCTGATAGCTGATGTCTTCTGTGAAATGCCCACTGGCAACCATCCCAAATCACCAAGCACAGAATCTGTGGGTGTGTATCTACCAACACCCAAGAAATAGCGTCCAGCTCTGTTTTGCACTGCATTGATACTTGCATATTCCTGGAGCCCCCACACTGCAGCGCCATATGAAATAACGGGAAGGACCAGGCTATCATACAGTTGTTTGAATACATTATAGTCCATACCTCCTAAATGCTTTGCTTTTGCAATCACTAACCCCAGTGCTCGCCCAGCAGACTTCGCTACACATTTAGCAGTAAAGTGATAGTCTAAGTGCTCATTCAGAACTAATCCGAGATAACGGTACACTTTAACAGTTTCCAGGCTGATATCTCCACTGTGTCTATTGCGTGCTCTGTGGTGCAACACGTTGGAAGAAGTCCTTCCTGTAAATGTAACCAAAGGCGTTATTTATTTAACAGACTTTGAAATGGTTTCTCTAATTGACTATAGATCCGACAACCTAGGCCTAATTACAATCAGCATGGTCTTTTAACAAGTGCAGAAGAGAAGCTTGTCCTGACAGCGAGACATCTTTCTGTCCTTATTAACATTCCCCGAATGTCTTCTTTCTCAATTCCTGTCTTCTAAACTTAATACTGTCTTCGGACCCCGGTGGTGATGTTCTCAGCTGACACTCTAATTCCATTTTTTGTTCAGAGGAAAAACCCCTCCGTGGAAAGTTTTACTCGCAAGGATCAACTCTACGGGCTAACAAAAGAATTAATACCAGCAAACAAATTTCCAATCTCGTTACCAAGGGAAGCGATGGTTGCCAGAGGCCGAGGGGGAGGGGGAGGGTTTCCAGGGTACAACCCACACCAGGACAGGAAGACAGGACATGAAGACCCAGTAGAGGCCTGGTGGTAGGACAGGGAGGACCTCGTCCTCAATTACAAAAGGCCATAAATTTCAAAGTTTGGCCTCACCTTTCCAAGCCTTTCCTTGACTTCTCATTCGGGTCGTTCCAATCTGATTTATTCGGGTCTGGGTCAAGCAATATGAGGCAAGACCCTTCATTCAAAGCTTCAATATCTGCGCGGGACCCTCATTACGATAGTAGTATATTAATAAATTCACTGACTGTCAAATGACGGCTATTTGAAGTCTACAGGTGATCGTGAAGGGCGGTTCTCTCTTAAAGCAAAGGTAAACACTACAGCTCAACCTGCTACAGCTCAACCTGCTACAGCTCAACCTGCAGGCCATCAGGCTGGTTGTCTGGTAAATTGGATGACGTTGAAAAAATCCATCTCTTCATGAACGTGAATTTGGCCAGTAATAAATATAAATAGTATAATCCTAAATCTTGATCTTATCCATAAAACGGAAGTCAGCATTGAAACAACTGTATAATTGCTTACATTGGTTACAATTGCATTCTTTACAATGAACCGCATTCAAATCCAGAAATAAAATAAAATGTTTTATGAACTAACATAGGATATTCAAATTTCAGAGAATCTATTAAATATAAAGTATAATCAATTGGATTACTCGTTTGGTTGCGTTAATGCATACTAGAAAATACTATATTTCATATTTATCAGTTTAGGTTGGGACGGTCAGTGTTTTGTCTGTAAGATCAGGTTAAATGTTTGATTGGGGAATGTAGTAGTTGAAGGATGCATGTTAATCTAACTCAGTTGTTCATTTGAAATGTAAAATGTTTGTAAGAACATTATGCTAAAGGTTTCCTCTATTATAATGCCAACACACAAAGTACGCAAACACCTGTTATAAAAGTTACGAAACTTTTGTAGTCTATAGTACAATTCATGCTCAAGCTTAAATTGTATATGGTGATCAGTGAACAAAACTTTGAGTTGAAAATAAACTCCTTCTAAAAATGTGTTTCGTAATCTGGGGGCAAGTTGTTCTATTCGACTTGCATCAAGCAAAATACACACTGGTTGTTTTATTTGACCTACATCACTGTTTGGCAGTAAACAGAATAAAGATAGGATTTTAGGTTACTGTATTATTTTCTCAACAAACATGGTTCTGTTTTATTGTGTGCTGTAAGTGGTGTCACGAACCAACACTGCATAGTAAAACTCTAAATGGATTTCCCAGACTGTAGACGCTAAATACCTTTCTATTTCGTAACAACTTGGAAAATTAAACAAAACAGAGAATCTATGTATTGACATGGGGAGACACATAACGTTGTGGGTGTGGGTGTAGGGGATGTGCGTGTGTGTGTGTGTGTGTGTGTGTGTGTGTGTGTGTGTGTGCATGTGTGAGCGCACGAGCGAGCGAGATACGAGAGCGGGAGAGAGGAGAGAGGTTTGGGGGAGTTGATACTGTAGATCATGACCAATATTTTATACTAGTATTTAAATATATACTTTATTTGAAAAGCGATTTTCTGTCCAATTCACGTTTCAACAAATCTCCAATTGCCAGTTTTATTTTAATACTCATAACCGGTAAAGATTATCCTATAGTACATTTTTCATAATCCACGCAGTTGACGTCATTAGTTATAGGACTAGAACTACATCTGTATCTAACCTACAGAACCATGTGTAGATACATACAGAAGAATACACATCCATAGACGCATGCAACTGACGACATAAGAGTAATGATGTGTGTGGGCTGTAGATGTGCATGATGACGTGTTACATGCACAGGGATCGGGCGCTCGTGTAGGAAACAATGTGACTAAAGTAACCTAACTTCAAGCCTTTGTCATAGCGGTGTCCGTCCTCTATAGCTTGTAGAATGGCAGTACCTTTCATGGAGTTTTTAAGAAAATAATTGGATCGCCCTCTCTGAGGCGGATGTTGAGTGTAGTCAGAGGAAGCGACGTCAAATCCCGTCATTGTTTTTAAAAGTATCCATATATAAGTATAACACATAGGAATGCAATGTCAGCACTTGTACATTATTGTTCATTGTTTTCTGCACCATAATATTAATTCTGAATATAGTAGTTGCGGTGTCTCATTACAATACTACAAGAAAGTGTTCAAATTCTGTCGACAAACTGTGCAACTCAACAACTTACTCACTTCCGGGTTTCATTATCTACTTATAACCGTCATTAGCAAAATGCACATGTTTTGGCACCTGGACTTGGTTGTTTGCCAGTTAGATTATTCAGTAGTGCTTGGAGACGGTACATACACAACAGCTTGTTTGAGACCCGTAGGAAACTGCATAGACCCATATACAGCTGAGCATTACTGACGAGTGTCTGCCTAGCAATGGCCACCTCGTAGCAGATTACAACCCAGGGTCTGGCTAGAGACAATGACGACCGGGATTACTTCGTTCCATAAACATGTGACCCAGAAACACGTAAACCATTCCTGCTAACGTTTACGTGAATCTGACTGTGTTAACGAGGTTGCAAATGGGGAAACGCGCTAGCTCAGGTGTAAGAACCTCACGCCCTAAAATGATGGCTATCCCTCTGGTAATTTTCTCATCGTCTCGGAAACTAGTAGGCCTTAATGATGATGAAGAGGAAATTGATAGTTTACTATTTGTCACTATCTAAATCACTCCAAGCTCATCGCCCTAATAGTACGAAATAAATTGATTTCTTTCTCAGCACGAGGAACGGTTTGGACACCGAGTCCAAGAGATCGGTGCTAATTGGAAGGCCATGCTTGGTCCGTGGAATACGGATGGACTAAACTTAGACTTGGTTCTGTTTGGAAAAGTGATGACTTTTGTACGAAACCTTTATGGGATCTCTTTTGACATGAAAAATGCGGATTCTTCTTTAAACGGAATAGGATTTTATAAAGATGGACAAACATACGCGGAGTTGAATGGGTTTTTGTCCTAATGAGAATCTATTAGACTTCGTGATTTGTTCATGTACAATTTGACTTTGTCACTGTGTTCAGTTCCGGGTCTTCGAGTTACAATTGATTTTAAAAAGTGCTAAATTTGACAAAAGTATACGAGAGTTGAATTTTAACTTAAACGAATGTGTACAGTGTTGTCATTCCAAAACAGGTAATCTGAAAAAATATCTCAGTAACAGTAGAGACAAAATATAATGTAGAATTGTTTTCTTATCATTTGTCCTTTGGATTAGTGTCTTTATAATCTATGCTTCTAATATCAGAAGATAATTTAACGTAATTTATAAATGCGGTGAATGCTAATTTCAAAATTATGGACGGAAACTGAAACATCAAGATAAAGAGCAAATTCAAAAGTTCATAAAGATACAAAATGTTATTTTGTTTGTAAATATGAATTATTCAACAGAGTTGAAATGATAAATTAAATGGATGAATTCTCTTTCTAAGTTACGAATAATATTTCAATATTGGAACTGCTTTGGTTCCTAGAAGAGTCTATAGCTTAATATTCTTTGAATATATTCATGAAAAGAAGTACGCGGGTGGAACTACTCGTGAATAATGTCCGTGCACCAATGTGGTATAATGCATTTCAAAACAGTAATTTGGTTTTGTATTCATAAATAGTTGGTAAATTTGGTAAAGTAGCGTGTGATCGTGAACATCTCGCATCCCTCGACACACGGCACAAATAACATAGCCGACTCCCTGAACGATATGCATCTGCAATTGTTAAATCTCGTAGAATCCCGGGGAGCGGGGTGTGGGTGAGAGGGAGGGGGGGATGGTCTCATATCTCTTGACACATATTTCCTATAGTTCAATCAATCTTACTAATGATGAATTTGTGTTCCCCAGTGTCGGGATTTCGTCATAGGAGTCCCATTTTTCAAGCCCCCTAAAAGTAGAGTCCTCCGAAAAATTGAATATTAATGACAAAACAAATTCGACGCTTGGTGTGTCTCCACCCAGAAGAACATTTGGAGGACACGTGACCATGGCAAATATCGCAGTGTAAAGTCGTAAACACACCATGTGGTGCGCACAGCACTGTTAAGTATTAATATCTGAATTTTTGAATTTTGAATAAGACTCCTTGAAATTAATTAGTAATTCATACCATGCAGAATACACTTTCTCAGTTCATATGAAGTGGACTTACGACGCGGCGACGGCAATCACCTACAGATTTTCTCCGTGGATTATACAACTGTGAAATTGGTATACCAAATTATAAATCCCGTTCTGTTTCGCACACGCGTGAAGACTTCTTGAATTCACTTGAAAGTGTTTGTGGCATCTGCTTCCATGCTAAATCTGTGAAACACTCTTATGAATTTTGCATGGAAGTATGTTAGTCACGTCCTGTAGAATAATTTATGTTCTAGTCTGTGTCACGGGTTTTGCTGTCGGCCGAATAATTATGTGCACGATATTAAGCAAGTCTAGATTTCTGACGATAAAGACTTCAGTGGTTCCTTTAATATTCATATAGTACTGGTATAATACAAAGCAGGATTTATATACTAATTATAGTCTACTTTCATCCTCTGTAACAATGGCAAGTCGATATAAAATATACTCCGTATGTACAAGAAGCTTAATCGGTATCAATAACGGATAATATCATCAGCTCTTTTCCGTTGATTTTTTTTATCGTGCTACAATTCAAAGTAGTTTCCATAATATAATATTTAGTCCTCAAACTTGTGAACATTATTAACTTTGGTGGAGTAGGGGAAAGAATGCTACAATGAAAACTACGTTTAACGGTCAATATAGGTAATGTCTCTCTTCGAATTGTCTCGGGTAGTGTAGTCAGCTGATAAGCTTCTAAACTAAACATCGTTAATGTACGTGCATATACAATAAATGTAATGGTTTGTGGTGTATGCGTGTATTCGTGTGTGTCTATACTAGTATGAGCAAGTAGTGTTTTTTTGTTTGGTTGTTTTTTTTTGTTATTTTTTAAATATTATTTTTTGTTTGGAGAGAAGGAAGGGGCGGGGTTATAGAAAGATGTGTTGCAAACCAACAAGAAGTGATATTTTCTGAACGAACGTTGTGGGAGAAAATACATTATTTCTACTAATCTTACTACAAGATATCACTGGTTCAAAGAGGCTTTGTTGGTGCTCGCCCTGGGGACGTTTCTTAGAACCAGTCCGCTGTCAAATGAAAGAATCTTTTTTTTTCTTTGAAGAAACTCTCCAGAAACTGTTATTGCTAACTTCTATCGCTTCTCAAACTTTTTGGACTAGTGACACTTTGAAATAAACGTTTGAACACAATCATATTTTCTCAGTAAAATCGCATCGTTTTGTTTTGCATTTTTTTTAAAGAAATCTTATAACCTCTCGGAGGGCACGATGAAAAGAAAATATGTTAAAATATTACATAACTTTATGTTGTCATCCCGTATTATTTGCTAATAAACGCAATCATGTTGAAAAAAAATATATTGACTGAATGCAAACAATCGCATTAAAATATATATACTCTCGATTGTCGAAGATCAAGTTTGAATATTATATTTACAAAAATAACATCTAAATTTATCTGACAGGGATAAGTCAACTGGAATAATTACGAAATAATCAAATGTATCAAGTGAAGTTTTCCGTAGGCCTACGTGTAATCATCCGTGGCTGAGGAAAACAAAATAATGAATATATTGTTGTATGAAAATATCAGGATGTGTCAAGTTCGGAAAATTAAATCACTTTTCGCTATTTTGTTTCAGTCGGAATAACAGATGAACGAATGTATATACCAGAACCGGACTGGAATTTAAAGTAGAAAATTGAGCACTTAAAAATATTCTTTAAAGTAAATATATTTACAGCGATTTCTCATCACATATTATACAAATTGTACAGTTACTAATATTGAGATAAATATAAGTATTTTATTTGCCGCATTGACTCGTACGTGGAATTAATTAGAATGTTCCTCATATCAAATAAATTATAATATAAAAAAGATATAGCTAACTGGGTAAAATGTAACTCCATTGTAAATTTATTTATTTTCGGGTATCTACGATCTTCAATACTCTACCCAAATTATTATGTTATTTTTTCCTCAAAATATTCATTAGAGAAGTTCATGCTGTAGACATCAGTATATCATTTCATAAATGCGAAACATGACATTCTAAATATTTTAATGACAAGCGCTCGAGCCAATTTCGGTACGAAACAATATAGAGAACTGATCTGACATTCTTTGGGTTGTTTAGAAAATACGCATTTATTTACTACACCAACATCAACGAAATAAATACAAACTAAAACTTGTTTATCAAGTGTATCAAATAATTATTACCATGCGCCATCGAATATACTGAAAAATGTTGGTTTAAAAATAAATCCACGCAAACCTTTTTGTAACTGAAAAATAAACAATTCTAAATTGTATAGTTTACGCACCTAGAATTGCTGTATGTAAAATGTTGAAAAGTTAACTAAAAAGTGTTAGTGTTTCGAATCTCATGCTGACTGAACGTGGGATCTCGTTGACTGCCTCAATGGGTATATGAGATTTTTATGTTCTGCCTCTCAGCAGGTCTTCATATATATGTTCGTAGAGATGTTAGAAACCAAGCCGTTTTGACTACTTTCTAATTTACTCATATACATACTTTAATCTGTCCCGTAGTCACCCATTGAGATAGAGTAGAGTGCAATATAATGCTGGCATTCTATACCTAACTGTGCATGTGTAAATTCCAACATATCATATTTTCTAAATAAATCTTTTTAGAATATTCGTTATATTCTCCATAAGAAGACTTTGTAAAATTGTTATTTGCTAGAAGGTCTAAACTTTTGTGATATATAAAATACGACAAATAAGATTTAAAATTACTCTATTATTTTTAAGTGACTGGAAAGGTTTGTAAGAAACGTAATTTATAATTATTTTACTCAAATTTAAATTCAATTCAATGGGTTTGGTATTAAGCGTATAATACGGCTGACTAAACATTTAAAGTTTATGGCGAACGACATAATGAAATTATTTGCACTTGTGGTTCGGACAATTGAAACAATGTTTTGTTAATTTATAAACAGGCAATCATAACGAATTGAAACGCTAGGGATTTACAGCAAATAATGCAATATTTATTTAGATTTTCAACGGTAACTATTCGTACTATGAACATATATATATATATTTATTTTGTGTGTGTATATTTAGGAAATAAAAGCCTGTATTAAATATATTTAATGGTATTTCAAGCTAAGTATGCGGAAACATATTTTTTACATTTAACTTGACATTGCGATATCTTACCACGTTTTGTTTAAAATATCACAATAAATAATATCGAAGTTATTTCACAATTAATTAATGTTAAACGTGTAATAACCGTAGAAATATAACTCTAATCGAATTGATGAGAAATAGATTGAAAACATAATAATACAACCTATTTCCAATATGAAATAGTTTGGCAATTTGAATTGGACGTGCAATTTCTTGAAATAAAACTTTATTATCATAGAAACATACACCAATTTTTGATAAATTGCAAGAGACACTTGACTATAATAACCGTCTACGGCTTCTTAGACGGGCTATCCCCCCGATCACTTTACACCATCAACTATTTACTTATTCAAAATCATTGGCGTGTGAAATTGACTATTCATAAGCGAAAACCGTGACCAAATCTGGGTTTATGAAATTGTATGTGAAGTTTAAACAACACTGAATGGCAGCGGTCGGTTTCAATATGTGTTAATATGATGTTACCGGAGTAAAGAAAGACGTTTATTCAAACAAAATCTGCTGAAAAATCCTAAGTCACTGTTAGCAGTGTTAAAATATAATCACCATGTGACTGAGTTCATAGGTTATTTCACTAATATTTAATAAACATATAAGTTTCCGAAGAAATGTCCTAAAAGGCTAAAGCACCCCCAAAGTGATATAGTCCGTAACAAAACCCGGGCCCGCAGCCATTTCCCGGCGCTCGTCTCACACGATGAGATACAACGAGATATGGACAAAAGTCACTCAGAAACCCTACTGGAAATCGAGTCAAGGATGGCGGGGGAAAAAAAGGATGCTATAAAGAACGTCCTACCTCAACCCCGGGACCCGGAAAGACAGAACTTCTCTGGAAGAACATCCCGGAACGGAAGCGCCCGGTCGGAATAGGGACCGAGTTCCGTGGCTCCGAAAATGCGTAGATGCGCACGGAGCTCCCGAGACTGGTGTAATAAGTCAACCCGTCTACAAGCCCGCGAAGTAAAGGACAGACAGACGTCCAGAGACGGGCATTATCAGTGGGGTATACTTGTCCTGTCAGCTGCTAGATTTACATTTGCACACACTGTGAAGCTGAAGGTACGGTCTAACCAGCCCAAGTGAACACGGACGATTGTATCTAAGCGCCTGAGAAGCAAACTGACAACCTGGGTTTGCTCTGACGGCCCGAGTCACAGTGATAAATTAGCCACCTATTCGTTTCTGCCTGTCCGAAACGAGAAACAGAGAACCATATCTGAAATCAAAACGCGAAAAATAATTTTCTCAATACCATTGGTCTTTGTAGAATTGATATCTAAGCTGGATATATAGAAACCATCAAAAGGGCCATTGCGAGGTATTTGGTGTAAAAGAATCGTTTTATGTCCACCCTTTCTATTCAAAAGGCTTGAGCGCCTAAATGTCAAACCCCTTAGCCCTTACATCTAATCAGAGAGATATCACCCGATAGGATTTCAAATATTTACTTGTGTCAGAAGAAAAATGATTGCCGCAATTTCGATGGCACGAAATTCAATTCAGCAGTCGCTGCGTAAACAACATTTGCCTTGCGTGTAGCGGAAATACGGTCATAATGGTTTCTGCGCATGTGCAGTGATTCCTTTACGGTCTCTTTACATGAAATGGCGATGGTATGCAAACTGAGAGAGGGAATGGGTAGCGATTATGGCAAATTAAAACTTTCTGAACAAGCAATCAACTAATCTAGCTCAAAATCAAAGTAGTGGCCCCTGGCTTGACCTTTGCTCGCGTGGGTTAGCGGTTGATTTCAATTTCAAGTAAAAAAAATAAGAAATTGACAGCTATTTACACACGTTGTAAATGCAAATTTGCAAACGTGACAGCAATCTATCACGTTGGTAATTGGCTTATTAGTATACTTGTACTTGCAGTGAATGTCCGTTTTGTGAAATAGATTACTCCCGTGATGAGCTTAATAAGGACCGGCATGACTTGCACGTGCATATTTCTAAATATCACATCAAACAGGAGAAGTGTTTGGTGGCATGTCTCGCACCACGAGTGCCAATTACCATATCTAACCCATCAAACGTTGCAATTTACAACTGAAATATACATCAGGGTTGATGCTAACATGACCACCAACTGCACGAAGAATGATGCGTCATATACATAGCTGACATGCAATGAACACTGGCGTAGTGAAATATACACGAATTGTTTTACAACTATGAACATTAATTGTATCAATAGTTTTGACATATTTTATACTCTGTGTGTATTTCATTATGTAGTGTGGACAACCCACACGCAATCGAGATTCATTGATATATGTTGAAATTCCATATTATTGGTTTTATTTGAATCCAGTATTCAACAATAGCTAAGTGTTCCTTATTTCCGATGTTGTATTAATGTTTTGTATTAGTAATATTAATGTTTTGTATTAATGTTTCGGCAATTGTAATAATAATTTAACCGAACAAATATATATATAAAAAATAAAGATCAACCGGCGTTTGTAAAAAAAAACACCACATTATGTAGGAGATTAATCTATTAAATATGACCATGAAACATTCCAGACATAAATAAATATATAGAATATGAAATGATCGGTATTACCGTTCATCGTGATATCATCATCATGTTCGTTGACTTTAATTTGTATAGATTTCACGGTTGACACCGAGTTCTGCACTAACCACTCGCGTACGGTAATCCTTTCCCATACAGTCTTAGACAGATACATTACACTATTGTACAGGCCTTCATTAGCGATATTGAATTTAAAGCACGGTAATCATGACAAAAGACAAGTTTGTGAGAGAAAGAACTGTCCCCGTGGACGCTGCTACATTTAATTCAGATTCCACTGATAATCTCGTGAATTAGTCCGGATACGCTATGCTGCTGCAGCAGGTTTTATTAACGTGTGTTAAAATCCGTCGATTATACTGATCGTAAACAATTATAAATGATTTATCGCCTATGATGAATGAAGATGAACTATTAATCCTGCATTGAGTAATCGGGTAATCGCTGACAGATTATTTAAACATTATCAGATAAACCTTTTGCGCCTAAGCGTTCAGCTTATCAACGTCCCTCATCTAAATTAATGTCTAAATATTTGATCTCTTTATTTCCTACTTTACAAATTTGACGATTTTTATCTCCAAGTGTTCGCTTTACTTTTAGTATACGAACTAAGCCGTGAGGGTAGTTCGTAATGTAGCATATGCTTAGGTAATTTGGACACGGAAATTAAAAACGTGTCTTGTCCATATTCTGCTAGTTGAACACGAAATAAACCAAAACATTAACACGATATATTGAGATAAAATGTTACCAGAATGATCACCACAAGATAATAGTATGTGAACAAGAAAAGTTTATTTTACAAAACGCCACGCCATGGTGAGATACTGCAGCAGAGAACACACATACAATGCAATACAATATCTGTCATTATTTACTATTAGTATTATCGACTATTCCTTGATTAATTAAATGGACATTTTAGTACAATATTCCTCCACAGTGAGACTGTATGCAATAAAAACTAAAGGAGCATAGTCTACAGCAGTAGGAAGATATCTAAAATTACCCACATCACAAGTATTTGAAATTATTGTCCTGAAATTCTTCAATTTCTGGATGGATCATAACTATTATTCATATGTGACTGTATTGTATCTGGACAAAATCAGGCAAATATTGACTTTTGAACGCTAGATAGTTTCATTCATTATATTATTGTTATCAAACAATTAAGAATACAGTTCAAACTATCATTATTTGAGAGTGTATCGTGAACTTCCGTGGATAGTTTTATGGTGGGGGAAGAACTGGAAGAAACCCATGTGTTACGGTGAGATCCAAAATAAAAGTAACGTCTGGTGCGGACGCACCAAGACAGAAATTGGACACTGGATAGCCGAGTCATTGCTTGTGAAGACGTATCAGAAATTGCTGGCATTCTTCTCTGAGCACAATCAGTTGGTGTCCTATGCTCAGAATAGTATGCTGACAATCACACATATCACGTCTTGTAGACCTAGTAATCTAATTGCTTTAATGTACGGCATCGTGCCAATAACAGACAGATTCCTAAAGAAATATAATTCCATCGGGTGTGAAGATTTACCAATTATCCAAGAATGCTGAGTATCTGTGTATCAAATATACCAAAGTTAACGCAACATTTATGTATGTATACTCACTGAAATTTATTACACGGATGTTGTACCCATTCTAGTTGTTGATGTGTTCATCCTATTATTATTTTAATACCAATCTAGTCCATATAGTGTGACTTCTGTGATGACAATTGCAGTAAGATCACTGCACTGCATCTATAATGTAAAACTAGATTAGCGAGAAGAATATTGTGACGTTATCAGTTCGAATGCATGTTATGTACATTCTTACTTCACGTAACTCACAGCTCAACTGTTCTCGGTACGTGATGACTTACATCAACAGAATCGCTCTGTATGTAGACGATGCGTGTTGGGTGAGATTTGGATAGTGACAATTCCAAATACCCGCAGCCGTAGAATAATTTCACATGTCCGATTAAATCCACTCAGTCCTGGTTTTCTTTCTTAACAATAAAGTCTCCCCGGACATCCGGCATCACGTCGCCATTCTTGTCGGAATTTAATCGCGAATTAATAATGACTGCTCCCCCAAAGGTGGGACAGTTTTTTATTCGATATGAATGGAAGAGCTATGCTGTAAAAATCACGTTAGAATGTGGGAATAATTATTTGTGTTTTTTTTTCTTCTCTTAAATTCCAGAAACAACCAGCGAAGATTATGGATGGTCGCAGCTATGTTTTGGAATTTTGAAAATAAAATAGGTCTGATAAAAAAAAGCACACACACACACAAAATAAATATAAGCATTGGTAAGTAGTTTTGCTTGAGGAAATAGGATTTCATAGACGATATATTAGAGTTACTAATTGTCTTGCCCTTCTGGTACTTCCAAAATTACCCTGTGAAAATTAGAAGCGGAAAAAAAACAAATGCGTTAAAGTCTCAGACACTTCGACGCCCTTCTGGACATGTTAAACGGAAGGCTTTCTTTATTACTTTTTGCAGATTGACGTGAATGTTCACGCTTCACCGAGAGTAGGCAGAATATAAAATACGAAGAATGCCGAATGTTAATCTCTGATATTTGCCATTTTTCATCACACATTCGGATTCCACCGGCGAACCTTTCTCCGTTTCGAATGTCTACGTTCACGAAGTTCTTGACCCTTGCCAGGACCTTGGCCATTCTGTATGCTTCTGAAGTTAAAAGGGCCATCAACTGCCACAGTACATCTCGCTCCGACGTCGTAAATAAATTGTTTTGCTTGCGGAAGGCATTTGCCATCCGAAAAAGCTCTCGACAGCCAAACAATAGCCGGGGTACAACAAATTAGTGTTAAGAGCTAAAGACGCAACATCATTATATTTGTCAAATACAGCAACTCTAGGGTTATGAGAAAATATTGGGTGCATTCGCTTCTCGTTTCTTCTAAAGGCCAATTTGTCGGCGCCGAGACCGTTCATTTATGATTGATGATACGAATTAGAATGCGCGGAAAATAGACCATCGCTCTCCAAATCTTTAGTCCTAAGTGCTCTAAACAGGCTCTCTGAAGCGTACGGTATAGGGGTCTCGTATATTGTGTTTTTGTTTGTCTTTCTATTAGCTAGGAGGCATTCCTTTTAATACCGTTTATTTTAGTGTGAAGCTTTTGCCATCGGTGATCGAGGATTTTCAATAAATTTTGCCCTTTAGTCTTAGTGATGGAAGCGACAGGGGAGGGTAAACAGGACTTATTGATATAAGCGGCACAGGGAATTAGCACTTTTAATCAGTTATATCGTCGAAGAGGCGACTTGTAGTTTACAGGGGATCCATGGCGCTTTCAATAGGGTCGCGCGACTTCAGAACCCCGATGTCAGATCGTTGAATAGCGGACACACGTAAACATCGCCAGGATTGTTGGTGTGAACACATAGGATTGGCCATATTCTTGATGTAGTGGAAGACCCTATGGCTGCGGTGGTCTGGGCTCACAATGCAGTTGATGGGGAGAGTGTATTTCGTGATTGAATTCATCCAATTACAACTTGTAGGACACGACAAGACACGACAAGACGATTGCTTCGTACGATTTATGGCAAATAACTCATTCAGTTTTTATTTTCTGGGCGATATGGCCAAGACTTTTGGCTGCATGTGCTTATGGACTACGTACTGGAATAGTGAGTTGTAAAATAGTCAAGTTAGTTTGTACATGAAGGTAAAATGACTGTGCACCAGATGGAGATGGAGAAATGTGTCGCAACGTGCATGACATTTTTATTGGCAATATTGGTTTAGATATTTAATATTAAAATATAGTATACGATAAGATAAGACTAGTATCCTCTGGAGGAATTTGCTATACATTAGAGCGATATTAAAAGACTGAGTGTATAACAAGACAAACAATACTAAAGCGAACGCACAATACAAGTGTAATATGTAAAATATGTACAGCATACAACAATAGCCGTACACTGATCTGGATATTTTTTAAACTACTAATTGGTATAACTTAGTCATTGACAATAATGCCTTTGAATAAAATATACTATAATATTAAAAAGCAATTTTACATAACTACATACACATTTCGCTAGATACAGACTTTGATTAGATGATTAGATGATTAGATGATTTTCTGTTCAGGGGCATACTAAATGCGTTTTAAGTAAATATAAATGGTTTTATCCAGATAGCAATTTCGGAGTAATCAGAAGTGCTAATTGTAAGGATTGTGATGCAGACATACCAGTTGTTTATGCCAGTACTTGAATATAAAACAAAAGTACATAATTTATGCACATTTTCTCAGCCCAATGTAATAGTAATTCGAACAAATGCTAGGTATATTAGTATAACGAAAAGGAAAGGTTATCTCCCTGTCTGACCCATAGTATTACATAGAAAACAGCATGCAACTAATAACCACAATGACTAACATATCATTAGATGTATATATATAATATTTAGAATGAGGTTTAAAATTGTCTATCATTGTTGCCATTTAAAAGTTTTGATAATTATACTATCATCATACAGTGTAAAATGCCGCTAACGTCTTTTAAAATACATAATCATTTTATGTTCTTATCAATATCCACAAAGAATTGGAGGACAAAGATGTGGTCAGTTGTTGAGTCGTGTAGATTACTGCAAACTTGGGCGTTCGATATTTATACAGCAAGTTCAGTTGCATTAGTATACAAGCGAAACAATATCCGATTGTAATAGGAACACGCTGTATTGTTTCCCTTAAACCTTTAACGGCGTCTTCACGTTCAAGATCAGTGATTCGATCGACAGGCCAGCTTGTTACTCACCGATATAAAAAAAAGTTGTATCTGTACTTTTCTGTCTGTCTGTCTGTCTGTCTGTACCTTGTTTCACCGCCTCCCTCCCCACCCTATCTCCCCACCCGCTCTCCTTATTTCTTGCTCGGTACTGACCAGCAATCGCAGCAACTTAACGACATTCCGGATCTGAGATGCGCGTGGTTGACGCTTGGTTGATCTGAATGTACCCATGTACCCCAAGTCGCCTCTCATTCTTAACTCATGTAAACATAGCCATACTCAGTACAAATAAAATATACAGAAAAATGTATTCCTATGGAATACTAGTGCATATTGTGATCACTTGTATTTGGGTACTGAAAAGAGCATAATAGCTAAACCATTAATAAGAGCAGTTCTATTTAGCCTAAACATTTCACTGAACTCCCATTATCTATTAGGTTTGGGTTGCAGTGAACATTATTGCCCCTAAATGGTAACTACCAGCATGTTCACACCAGGCAAATAATACGTAGAAATCAATAGCAGATATCACGCGGGCAAAAAAAAAAAGGCTCGCAAAATCCAGTAACAAGTTAATCTCGCCGGCATCGTCAGGCAACGTCAGTAATACTCTTAGGTTTCCCATCAAACCCACGCCAAGAGAGATTTTATTATCAAAGGTCATTTGGGCCAAGTGACAGATAGCCAAACGCAATATTTCCAAATTCTCTTTCTAATATCGTCCAGTTTCCCCATATAGCTGAAGCGATAGGGGTCGACTGCAAAATTTTCCAATGCCGTGAAATTTGCTTCTTCTTGGCAGTTGTGTATTTCATCAAGGCACCCGTTATCTGACCTCTAGAACAAATAAAACATGGCAATTAATCTTCATGCGTTCTCCGACGTCCGCGCGCAATTGTCTTCTATCAGGTCCGCGCGCCCTACCCTAACAACTTCCCGAGATTTGCCGGGGTCGTAAGCTCCCACAGATACGATTCATTCAAAGAATTCATTTACCATTTTACGGTGCGATTTCTCCCATACGGCAAGTTTCACACATGGTACGTGGAGTGTAAACAATACGTGTATGCGTTCAATGTTTGTTACTGATAAGTTAACATTGATACGGGCGAGTTGTGACCTATGATCAACGGTACTTCCCTAACAACTCATTCTAATTCCGTAGCTATGGCCGACATGACTCAAGCCCCGACATGACTAACATGGCCATGCTAATGCTTAGACAAAGCGTATGAGAAAATAGGAATTATCTTCAACACATGACGATAACCTAGGCCCTATGGGGACGCCACCGACGCTGCCCTCAGTAACATCGTCTCCGGCGGTAGTCCAAGACGTCGCCGCGCGCCTATCGGTGTATTAACGCTGCCCCAGCGACGGTCTTACGGTTCAGGATTTATTTACTACAAAAGCTGCAGAAATGTGTTCTAAGGGCTTGTAAGGGGGCCTTCTTTTGACGGATCTGGACATAAATCTCCCGGCAGCTTGGCTAACTTTTCGTTTTGTCGCCACCTGGAACATTATCCTGTCTTATGAGAGAAGAGGATTTGCTGTAACATCGTGTCAAATCTCCTCTTAGCCTTGTAAATATTTCAACGGCATACTGAGAAAAAAAAGTATCTCCTGCCAAATGATATCGGTTCTCGTCTTTCTAAACTTGTCCAGAAATAATCGTGTGTGCCGACGTACAGGTATATATGGTGTGTGGCGCCTGATTTTAATTTCCGAAATAAGTCGGCAATACCTCACATCTTGTTGGAACATGGCAGCTTTTATGTTGTTTTGTGCGTTTTAGGTATTGGTTACAACTTCAATTTACGCGAATCGTTTAAAACAAATTTATTGAGTTCGTTTCTTAACACTTGAAAATTGCCCTTGAAGAATATTTATGTCAAAACAACAAAATTAAAAGACATATTGTTATTTATACATTACAAATGGGTTATCTATTCATTACAAGTGGGTTATATATACATTGCAAGTGGGTTGCAGTATTTTTGTACTGATCTTAACATAAGTGAATGTTGTGGTTGTCAACTGTGCAGGCATACGTTGTTATGTGTTTTAGCTTGGTCTAGTGGTACTCTTGCTTGGTCTAGTGGTATTCTTGCTTGGTCTAGTGGTATTCTTGCTTGGTCTAGTTGTAATCTTGCTTGGTCTAGTTGTAATCTTGCTTGGTCTAGTGGTACTCTTGCTTGGTCTAGTGGTACTCTTGCTTGGTCTAGTGGTACTCTTGCTTGGTCTAGTGGTATTCTTGCTTGGTCTAGTGGTACTCTTGCTTGGTCTAGTGGTACTCTTGCTTGGTTTAGTGGTACTCTTGCTTGGTTTAGTGATACTCTTGCAATTATCACCTGCAGTGGTGTACGCTGTGGAACAATGGATTACAGCCTATCAGTACTACCTCTAATATGTATTAGTATATATAGCCTGGTTTCACATATACTGTCTATACATTCTACTAAGATCTCTCTTCACGATCTTCAGGGTACATGATATAAACTTTAAAATAGTCATATCCATGAACGTCTTCCGAATCACGTCACTATGTGGTGTTTTTTTCTTCTTTAGGAAATCTGTTCTGAAACTCTGTTAGATCCGTCGCTGTGGGGAGCTCGCAGAACCGTTTGTACTACATCCGGGTTTCCAGTGGTTCCATTGCAGTTGAAACGCTAGGAACCCGGATGTTGTTACTTCTTCTTAACTCAGAATGTAGAATGAGTTGAGAATATAGAGTGACAATGACGTTCCTTTAGTGTGAGACACGTAAATGTACGTACAGGATTTTAAGTATTATTTTATAACGTATACAAACAACCGATCTTGATATAGCCATTTCATAAAATTAAATTTGAGCTTTAAATATTACGTTGATTCACTGGACATATACAGCAAATGTTGTACTACTAAAAATCTATTCATCAATCTATCGTATCTCGTCGTTAAACAGATATGTTTATATTTGTAAAGTATCCAATATAGCTGGTTCAGTTCAACAACTGATATATACAATACGTTCCTTCTTAAACTATTCTAGTTCAGTCTAACAGAAATATTTTGGTTACTGTACCTTGGCACGTGTGTAAATTATGGTTTAAACGAAATTAGAATTCTTTAAGCAACAGACGCGACAGTACAGTTAAATAATTGCAACATCATAGGTCGAACGTCTTAAATTTCTCAGATGCTGCTGCTATACGAGAAGCTTGTTTATGTAGATGTACTGAGGTCTAAATAGGTAAACAGCAGAACACTCGTCTTCCTAAAGAAACAATTCGATATCATATTATATTCCAACTTAGGAGCCATTATGGACAACGGAAAACAATGACAGATTTGATGGAGCTTTGCAATTGAATGTGTGTTGCCTATGGCCATCCAGACATCGATCTGAAACCTACAACCGGACTTTATTTCATTTACATTTCCCGAGTACATTTCTCTCCCCTCCAGAAAACACGAGTGTCTGCGTCGTGGTGAGGAATGCCCAGGTGGATAGTTGAAAAAGACAGGACTTTGTGTCGCAAGAAATGTCAGTCATCAATCACACGGAATTCTTCCTGTCCTATCCCAACCCTCAATGATGTTGCCCCTGGGGTAAGGATTACGGAAATATATCACTGAAATCCTGAACGGGGAGCGCCAGGGGGGGGGGGGGGGAATACCCGATGCTTAAGATGGGGAGGGGGGGTGCATGAGAACTATCCGTATATGGATATACGCAAGGATTAAAGCTGAAAATGAATATCGCGATTGTGTCGCAAAAGAACAACTTTACCGGTGAAATTAATTTACACCTGAAAAGTCATCTACGGAACTCACAAATTGTAAACCCTTGATCAGTAATAATATAAACAACGTACACAATATTACCATTAGTTATAAACTACTAGATCTATGATGTTTAAATAATAATTGTGTTTTATCAACTGTTTTGTAGAACCCATCGAAGTCAATCGAGAGTAATACGAACTTATAGACACCAATGATAGTGGTTTGTAAAATTTGGACATGTAGATAGTTTTCATATCAACTATGCAATGGTGTTTTAAAGCTATAGTGCATGTGTATCCAATCATGTTAGCGAATAACTTTCGTTTTAATTGTACTTAGCTATATTTGATTGTCTAACAGGCAGACATAGACAAATCTATTGTATTTAGGAACTATTTCACACGTAATTCCAAACAATATATACCCTACTTGTAGTATGTAAATACAAGTTATGTCCAACCGCTAGTGTGTATACCTAATCTGTACATTAACTATAACCACGATCATGTAATTACAAGATATATGTTAACAATTAACGAGTAAATTACCTGCATTACGTGCAGGAAATTGTCTTCCTTGCCCGGGACAACGTACATAGATCTCATCCGGGTCTGTAACCAGCGTTACCGTAGTCATGTGTGCTTACAGTAGCACCGCCGCCATCTTGGATAAGAATCCGATACACTGCCGAACTTTAGTGAAAACTGTTGACATCGCAAAACAACGCTAGTAATAGCACATGTACATTCATCAAAATAGTTAGCACTGCAAGTTCTGGGTACATATTATCACCCTATTTCACCAAAACTCATAAAATTGGAGAGCATTCTGATAAATAAGCATGATTTGCACAATAAATCAACTGGCACGACCGCGTAGAGATAGCCGTTCTTATTTCTGCCCATATCGCAAACTACTGAGTCTGACTGGAAATGGTTCCAGCCGAGACATCCGATAAGAACTTCGCGACCGTAGCGATAATAACCTGGGAGGGAGGGAGGGGGGGACTTCCAAATATTTGTCTGGACCATAAATTAAACTTAATCTTGACAAAATACTCTTCTATTTTCAGTAACGATACAAGATGCGATAGTAGACGGATGTAGGAAAGTAGCTTGTAAACGAGCAGCTTCCAAGCCTCTGGAAACACAGAGGTTTTGGTGATTGTGTTTCAGGTCTTATAACTATAGGCCTGTATCGTCTTACTAGGCAGGGGCGTTCATGATGATCGTGTCATTTGGCTCAATGACAATGTGAGGGTAGGGACGACCGCCTAATTATAAGGCAAAATTAGGTGGCTAATTGGATGCAGATGGCTATGATATATAAACAGACTACTGCAGTATACTACTTCCTGTGCAGGAAAGAACAACATGAATAAATATAAGTAATCCATGTACATTATAGTACATAGTTTTCAACTTACAAACTTTAAAAATGTGAAATAAAATACAAACTTTAGAATGAGATCCAACGGTATTGTGTACATGAAACCAGAGAATACTACCATTTTGTTTTCCCTTCTCAGTGACGGGTCAAAATCATGCTCACTGTTTGTCGTGGTTTTTCTATCAGATTAAATACAGAGTTGGTCAGCGTACGGAATATGTCATTCTAATTTGTTATGTATTATTTTTGATAAAGGCAAAGACTAAAACCTAATCCACTTGGAGACTAAACAGTATTAGCATACCTAATGTTTTCTTCTATCATTAATACTAGACAATGCATTTCTAAAATCTGATAACTGTACAAGAACATTTTATTTTCTTCATATCCTTGTGCATCCTCTTGTATTACTATTTGAGAAAAACACCATATTGTTGGTACGAATTGTTCGATGAATATCAGCAAGATGGGGTTGTTTTAAATATAAGATAATATCGTACGGTTATGTGTCAACGTGTCATTAAAGTAGCACATCTTAGTTCAACGCGTCCGGCAATGAAAACCTTTAAACTTGTACGTTCCCGAACATACACGGACTACATGAGACGACACAGATAGTTGTCAACGATAAAATACGACTACACGCTTGTCCTTAAAAGCACACACGTGCTTGAAATATTGTGTTTCTCTTACCGTTGCTCAATACCACCGTGAAATCTTGAAGCGGTTGATATTTAAGTTGTAATAACTTGTGACCATCTTAAATGAAATATGTTCAAACAACATTTCTACGGAGCTTTAAGTTTCTGATTTACTGGAATGTATGTTTGCGAGGAAATACTTACCCGAATCTGTCATCATGTGCATAACCAATATCAGTCAGGTGCAACACTAATGTGTAAAATATTCGATAGCTTATTATTGTTTAAATATAGTAGTAGTAGTAGAAGACGAAGAAGAAGAAGGCGACGACGAAGAAAGAAGAAGACGAAGACGAAGAAGAAGAAGACGAAGACGAAGAAGAAGAAGAAGAAGAAGAAGAAGAAGAAGAAGAAGAAGAAGAAGAAGAAGAAGAAGAAGAAGAAGA
>JAVCKZ010128449.1:0-21939 GCA_034780755.1 Lepetodrilus elevatus
CTACAGCTAATAATGCAATTACAGATTTACTTAACTGCTAATAAAGATGAATGTTTAAGTTTATAGTTAACTTCCTATTTATGTTTGCAATTACTAACCTTACTAATGTCGTTGTCCGTAGATGATGATTGGAAAAGTGTGTTGCTTCATGCAAGTGACCAGTGCAAGTGTCAACAGATTTAGTATTGCATGCTGACCTATCATGTGTGTCCGATTGACCAATGAGATTACTAAAACAATTATAAACTTATCTACCCTTGTACTATATAATAGACAAGCCTGAGCTATAAATATATTTAGACCAATGCTGTGTGCATTGGACCATAACACTATCTATATAGGGGTGATGCTGCTCTCAGCTGCTGTAGAACAATAGCTGAAAGAGATATACATATTAACTGGTTACTTGTGGCTACTTATAGATAGGAAAGTAGCTGAAATGAGAAATACATATTAAGATAACTAATTACTAAATATACTAAATACATACTACCACACACTATCACACACTACCACAATAAACTCAATATCCAAAGATAAGCACAATGCAGGATGATATATACATGATAGCCCACTAGCTCAGAAAACAGCATCTTCGGTTGCATACTCCCCATGGAGTTTAGAAGAAAGGTGAAGAAACAGCGATCTGGTACGATAATAATTTGCTTATTACAATTCATAATTAAATCACCAAGGGTCATAATTGCAAATAACTACTAGTTAAAGGCCCTGTCACACACTTCCATGGACTCCGTGAGATATCCGTGCAAGCGTAGCCCCCTATGGCTCCGTCTATGTTGTAACCACGTGCGTCCCAGGGACGCACCCACAGTGCTCCTATGGCGCTCTAGGTATTACACAACCAAATATACAGTTCATCATCTGCAGAGTGTAGCTAAGAACTAGTCCAAAACAACCATACCTAATGCCTTTAATTTCCATAGACGATCGTCGGTGCAGCGTTTGTTGATTGGTTTCTATATGGTATCATATATAACGTGATGTTGTTTAGTCACGTGATCAATATGACGTGATGTCGTTACAGGGTGGCCAGTACTTGCTGGATCTGATGGACGAGCGCATGACGGGCTGGAACCTCATGCTGATTAGCATTGTTGAGTGTCTAGCATTGTCCTATGTATACGGTATGCATCCTGTACCCTGTTCGCATGCACAACCTGTGCTCAAGGGTGTAACGTTTCACGTATATAGAGATTATTAACCGAGTATCTTTAGATATCGTATATATCCTGCATTTGGGGATAATATTTGTATTAGACGAGCTTTTAGCGAGTCTAATACATAGAGATTATCCCCAAGCGCAGGATATATAATATATCTAGACACAAGGTTAATAATCTCTTTATCATCTAATGTCAAGCTTAAATACCTCTCTACCAAAAGAAAACGTCAGTGGGTGAATCGACGTATTTTGAAGTTGCGTAGGAATACATACAGATCAGTAACTTGTAAACCGCTTATTTACTGATGAATGCACCAAAGGAAAGAACAACATATAAAACAACTAATTGTTCTTAGAAATAGTGAACATAGTAAAATCCCGTCGATTTGCACATAACCTCTGATCATATTGATTACTATATCCATGGAGTAGCATTCATAAATAGTAGTATGCCGTCACATGAACATGAGGTCATATGAAATAGTTCCCTAATTTGCATAGTTGTCAGTCAGTTGAAGTAGCATGATACACGAAACATATGTATACTTGTCTGTTGTCATAAACATAATCAATCAAATTTGGCAAAGCATCAGGAAATACATCCAAAATTGCAACGTTGTACACCGCCGAATAATTGTGTTGTCTATATATTAACATATTACTATTTCACTTCACACTTTTGCTAAATATGTGGAGGGGTGCCGTTCTGTAGTGTTCAGAGATTTACATGTATATTCGAACATCATTGTGACCAATACTAATTTGTCACATGACAATATTCGTTGTGTTTGACTCCCCCGTGACAATGACAATGAAACAAGTGATCAACATGTGCAAAACGGGTTATTTTCACCTCAGAATGGCGATATCACGGTTGGACTATTGTAATTCTCTTCAGTGCATTAAGGCGCCCCCATTGTCTTCAGAACACAGCGGCAAGAATGATCACCAAGTGCCCCAGGCATAATCACATCAAACCCATTCTGCAGAACCTCCACTAGCTTTCCGTACCATAGAGAATTGAGTACAAAGTCCTTGTGATTGTTTACAGACGCCTGGAGACCAACCTAGCTCCAAGATATCTTACCGCACTTCTGACAGTCCACAAACCAATCCTAAATCTCAGATCCAAAAGCAAGGACATTCTCACCATTTCAAAAACTACATCAAACTTCGGCGATCGTGCCTTCAAAATTGTTGCTGCAAGATTGTGGAATGGTCTGCCTGACTCCGTTAAAACGGCTAAATCTCTTGACTCTCTCCGCAAAGCCCTCAAAAACTCACTTGTTTACAACAGTGTATCTTGGTTAATATCTGCAACTTTGTCTACTAGTATATACCTTGTCTAGGTGACTGTGTGTTCACAGCGAACCGCTCCCTAGGCAGGTATACTGTTAATCGGCTATAAGAAGCCTAGCTGGAACTCAGCGCTATATAAATAGATTATATTATTATTATTATGTATAGATAATATGAAATGTCACAATGCCTACTGATACACATATCATGATCTCCCGACAACACTAAGCACAGGTCGGTGCATAAATGGAAACGAGTTGTAGAGTTACAGCGCATGCTCATAGGCAAGTGTATCATTGATGCACTGTGACACCAAATGCCATTGATATCAGAAATTAAATGTTTGACACAGTTGTTAATTGGGTGTGCAATCATTCTCGAATAAATGCAACACAGATTGGTATGTACATGCACGCATTGAAAAGTGTATATATATATAGGTAGGCTATATACTTAAATGTCGACAAACCAATTTCGGACAGGATTCAAGTGGAAAGATAATTGCACATTTAAAGGAAATATTTATGTTTTAACTTCTACCATTGTGATTGCTTTGTCCTAATTATATAGTGGTCCAAAACAATCATATTTACTGAGGCTAGTTATAAATAAAATAATAAATACAATCTTGTGCTAATTAATTGATGTACGGTACTATACGGTATATAGTATCAAATTAATGATGTTGAGATGGTTGCCATCTTAAAAATAATACTGACTATTACATACCGTATCTATAAACCTCGTGTATATGCCACTAAACTTAGTAATGTCCTTCATCTTCAATATTACAATGAGATTGTCTTATATTATTCATGTCGTTATGTTATAGAAAATAGAAACAGGTTGACATCACGTTGATTTACATGTGACATTGTCATTAACCCTCGCCCTGTTGCATTTTCACTGCATTATTAACATTACTGTTTCATAGAATAAACTACATGTATATATATCTACATGTAGTTTATTCTATAAAATATTATAGACACAAGCACTGCTCGTTAAGGCATCTCCGGTTGAATCAAGCATAGAGAGGGTTAACCAATGGTGTGTCATCTTTCTACAGCAAGAAGCACTGAAGATGTCGTCACTATACACGGAACCAGTCGAAGACTCCCATGCATTGTGTTCTTCGCTTATTCCAATGATCCACGTGTCTTGAGAGAGATGGTACTCTATACCACTTGCATTAGACGGAATCTCAGAATCCCGATGTCGCGCACCTCTGTCGGGACGCCACTTCAACTTGTATTTGTTTTGCACATGCCGGCACGAGTGTTGTATGCTCAGGTAACTACACAAGTCCTCTTAAGCATTTAGTCGCAAACACTGTGTCAATGTGTTTGTTGGCACTGGTCGGAATCAGAAGTCAAGTCACAGTTGCTTCACAAAACGGGGAGGACAATGGCACCGTTGTCTTACCTGTAGGCACCTGAAGCGTTCCCACGCTCTTGGCGGGAACGATGTTCATTGGTCAAGGGCAGGGTTCAAACTGTCGGTCGTCTGAAGATAAGATTGTTTGTCAAAAGATATGGTGTTCAATATAGTAGGATACTATCAGAAACGTTAATAAATGATTGTTGTAGGGTTAATGGTTCGTAGATGCTTTAGTATTATACTAGTACATGCAATATACATGCATGTAGACTACAATGTTATATAGTTTAAGTATTGGACAGGTCTCTCTCGCTCTAACTCTATTTTCAATAACACAGCAATCGCCATATAATATGATGTTTAAACACTTAGGTAAAATGTATATGCACGGATGAATAATATATATAAGGTAACATGTATGCACGGATGAATACGGAAATATGTATACACGGATGAATAAGCATGTATAAAAAATGAACGATTGTTATTGATCAAAGCATTTCAAAGAAATCAATTTATTATTAACCTGATAATAAACTTGCCCTTATAAGTCTGTCTATCTTTCATCTTGCCCTGCCTATCGTTCTGTCCTGTAATATACTTTCTTCGTTCTCCTGCCCTTGTCTTTCTTTTACTTTCTCTCTCTGATATAACATAAGGTAGTCATCTTGCAATATGAACATTATTTAACATAATTGTACCTAATTAATATGCATACTATTTCTAGAGGTGCTTGATTTTACCAATCACGTCAATGCTAATCGACGTCCTCTGGCTCAAAGGCCACACTCAAACACATGTACACTGCTCTAACATCGATGATCTTCAAGAACAGCGACTCTGGGATCGGGAATCGAACACGTTACCGGAGTCGGTATACGGTGCTCAGCGCTTAGCAAACATGTGTGCTATCGGCAATCAATGGTCATTAATAAACAATGTGTATGGAATTCTCTATTGTAATCCTCCCTTCTCTATTGTAATCCCGTGTTATCTATTGTACTTCTACCTGTATTAGGTGATCATTGACTGTATGGTTCCGGAGTTCTTCCACCCGACGGTATTCATGTCTCCACGAGGGACGGTCTGCAGATGACGACGGCTGTTAATGTGACACTATTTCAATGCATTCCTATCTTTTATAGAAACAAATAATTACGTTGAAGAACATTTTTGAATAAATATATTATATATATTTTTTCGTCCAATATATTATATATATTTTTTCATAATGTTTCATTATTTCTGTATATTGACGCGTATACACTCGTCACAGACTTACTATTACTATTGTTCTGAGACTGGATGGTCGAGATCGATCTCTTCGTGGAGATTGTATGAGGATTATTAGGGAATATTGAACAGTCATGACGGAATTGTTCAGGCAGTTATTGATGGATTATACAGACTAGACAGTGTGGAATTGGAAGAGTGTACTACAGGAACGTCTCTACTCCATGGGAGTTATTTCATATCAGTTATAGTTCGTATTGCAAGAGGAATGAAACCCGGATGATGTTCTTAAATGTTGTATTGGTTTCACAGTATATGGACATTTGTTCTATTCACTCGCATTTAATTTTTGGGGTAGCATTTTAATGATTTGATCCCTATTTGCATTATGTACATAATTATTCGCATTAATTACCGAATCTACCGTATTAATTAAATTGTGTTGCCAATGCTAAATGTTTTTACAGCTATACTATTTCTTAATATTGAGGTGGAATGTTAGCGTCGTAACCATCAAAGTGGATTCGCATTAACTTCCGGATCTATATACATGTAGGCATATACTATTCAAATTAATGGTATTGCCAATGCTAAATCTTTTTACAGCTATACTATATTTATTAATATTGAGGTGGAATTTTAACCTTGTAACCATCGTTCACATTAAAGTGGACTTATAACATTAACTTCCGGATCTATAGGCCTACTATTAAAATAAATGGTGTTGCCAATACTAAATGATTTTACAGCTATCGTAATATTTATTTATATTCTGTATGTTATATGTGAGGTAATGCGAGGTAAAGTGATAGGACATCGTGTTGATTGGCTAATGGTAGGATAAGAACCACAATTGCTGCTTCTAATGATTGTATACTTTATCATTGTATTATATATTGTATTTTAATATTGTATATTGTATGTTCTCTATGTATCTCTATGTAAAACGTATCCGCTGGTATAAGGTTGATAACTGTGACGGTAATTCTGTCTAATTCTGCATGGGACAGGCATGGTTTGACCGCAGATGAAATCTCACCGTGGACATATTGGAAGCACGTTTCTGACTTAATTACGAGTATCTCTTGGCTGGAGTCGAGACATATCCTAAATATTACCCGGACCCGGATTTGTGGTCTATTCCCCGGACCCGGATCCAATTCCCGGCAATTTAATTGGTTATTAGGATTAGGAGAATATTGTATGCATATTTTGGCTCATGTGAGCCAATCAGATTGCCGGGAATTGGGTCCGGATGTGGTGAATAGAACGCAAGTCCGGGGAATAGATCTCACCATATTTAAAAGGCTGTGTAAATATTCCTTGAAACTTGAAACGTTTATTACACTCCTGTCGTGATTCATGACATAGGTGGGCAAATAATACATCAAATACAAATTTAATGGACAAGATGAATATCCAATACCTTCATAATTGTGATTATTTTCAATTTTTAATTTGCAATAATGTAATTACAAATTATTTATTTGTAAAGTTTGCTATTATTCACGAACAGGCAATTTAATGACTATCTGTACACGTCTCTCAGTATTTCAGTTTACGATGATCTTTTGGGGCATGGCTTATATTATATGTTTTAGTACACTGTTTTCTAAAAATATTAGTCGTTCAACAACGTGCTTTCAATTTCACTTATTGAAAAAAAGATTTTGCATAGTAATCTGCTATTCGGAAAACATGCGGCATGTAATGGAATAACTTCACCGAATGTTTGCAGATGGCTGTCATTTGACACTATCAACGATTTGGGACAAGACAGAACTTTTATTAAATCAGTTCAAAGTGATAGAAATCGATTAGCGGGGGAAATATTAATACCAGTGGAGAGTTTGTGGATTCGAACACAGGGTTACCGGACACCCACGTTGTGAACTTAATCAAATATCGTCCGTCACACATCAAAAGACGCGGCCTCTTTGTCAACAGAAGTGTTCGACGATGAGTGAACAGCAATAACATCACAGCCAATCCCGGGGAATAAAAAAAATAAAAAAAGCATCATCCACGAGAGACGAATCACATTTATTATGATATTTAGTTTTCCGATACCAATAAAATTACTTTGAACACATCACGTGCATCATTTGCGGACAACTCATGGTTCTAAGCCGATATAGTTTCTAACGTTGGGAAACTGATTTGAGAATAAGCGAGAAGAGATGAGATTGTGGGTAAATGATTAAATGACTACTAGTATTCCAAAATATTTTTTCTTTTTCATAATTGAAAGAAAAGAGAAGATTTTGCTTTGGGTCACCGTTAACTACACGAAATGCGGACATTTCCAAATGGCTGCTATGCAATGGTCTTCAATGCACTACTATTAGGAATGAACCTGCTACTAATGAAATGCAAAATGAATGAATGTTTACATGGTCGATTCATGGACAGATCAAGGATATTGTAACAGAGTTGTTGACACTAGTTCTCTATTGAAATACACGCCTAAAAACTCCTGCGATATTTTTTTACATGGATGTTGGAACAACTCAGTGGCATAATTAGGTGATTCTTTCATTTCTCAACGAACCTTTTGTCTTTTATCAGGACCTTCCAATATATCTAAAACTTGATTTTCTTTCCAAATGGCTGCTATGTATAATATCTCCGTTTTGGTTGTAGTTTATGTGTTCTCAGATGCACTGAGTGTTGTAAAACCAACGCTGTTCTTGGTGGGGACGTCGTCGAGGTTGAAGAGGTAGCGGACGGAACCAATACTATTAATTTCAATTATATTTAATCAATGTCTGCCTGGAATGCGTGTTGTGTACATGTATAACTTACTATACTATAAGGACCTACTATAGTAGTAATATATATATAGTAGGGAATGGAACATAGCACATGTAGCATCTGCATTGCTGGAATGGCGGAATCCAACAAATACTACGTGATATTCTGAAGACGGCATTTGTTCTGATCTGTATATTCATTGGGCTTAGGATGAGGTTAATAAAAGAAGAATATATAAAGTATACAGCATAGTTTGTACAATGGCGGTAATTGACTACCATACTAAATGTTCCCCAAGTGCTCCTATTATCATAAATAAAATGGTTGTTTCCTTTGGATTCCCCATCGTTCTAACCAATACGTCAACATGATCTAAATCTGACAGCAATCAAAGTAATAACTCCCTTATGTCCTAATTAAACCTTGACCCTGGATTATATTATAGTCGTCTAATCAAAAAGAGAAATATGTCTTCTAGAATCTCGACATACCTAGCTATAGGCATAATAGTATATACGACTTATGTCCTCATGCCTTGATCCTGGATTATTATATTCTATCAAATACAAAAAGAAGAGGAAATCTGCCTTCTTGAATCTCGATATATACAATAGTACGACTCTTTCTAAATCTGAAAGTAATTTATCCCTTATGTCATTATTCCTCGACCATGGATTATTATAAAAGTCTATCAAAAAAATCAATCTGCCTTCTCGAATCTCGATATTACGACCTTTTCTAAATCTGATAGGAATCTTAAATAATGACTCCCTTAAGTCCTTCCTTATTCCTTGACCCTGGATTACCAGAGTCGTCCATCAATATTAAAAAAGGCAACCTGCCTTCTGGAATCTCGACATGTTCCCTACGACTCCATCCCTACCATGTTGCTTGGCCCCTCCCCCACAGGCCTCCAGGCACCCCTCGGGAACATGCATGGTCTGTCGGTCGAGCAGACTCCGAGCGTGCACAGATTGAAGTCGCAGCTACACCCAAAAAAAATGAAAGAAAGAAAGAAGATAGTCCTACGGGCAGAATGCATTAATATTTCAAACGTCCTCGTCAATGCTCGATGCATAATTAATGTAATTATGATAGGGAGCTGAGGCCGAGGGTGACGAGTTCCTATAAGCGTTACATTGTTCCTCAAGATTACCGGCGTTAGGTGACGTGCGTAACCGAGGAGAATTATACCAGATTTTTCTCACCTCTGCGCTCGCGCACCCTACGGGGACATGTCTTAGACTCCTCAGAATGACATCTGTGATGACAGTTGTAGCCTCGAAGCCAAACCGTAACGCTGCCGACGTCGGTTCTAAGCCGTTTAAAATGATAGTACGGCTTGCGACGCTCAGAGTTTTATGGCATTAGTGCTGGGAATATGAAAAAAATACGATCTAAAGACTTAGGAAGCAAATTTAGATAAAAATAAAATAATCGGTGATGTGACATTATAAATCGATGAGCTTTTGGTTTCTGATCGAAACATTAAAATACATCTTATGGCTTAGGAATAGATAACCATATACTGCAACCACAATGAATACGATAAGGGATATATGGTTAAAATACAGTTAACCATTTCCATGCTGGAGGCAACGGGAAATGCCCTAAATATCAGTGTCTTTTGTCTAATCTCACGAAAGAATTACATAATCAAACCCATAATTAATCCTTTGTTTTATGTTTTATGGTAAAAGGAAATATACCGGTAGCTTAAATGAATAATTCAACGATAAATACACTAAACAGATGGTTAGATACCCGGTCACGAGTACAAAGAAAGATATGTATCTTGAAGAATTCCGAAGCACACATCTTCATACTCCTGCGTAGTATCGGAAGCCACAACTTAGGACTTCCGGTGTAACATACTGTGTGCGTGCATGTCAATTCGCTTGAACGCTTCGGAATTCTGTATTTCTCTGAGGACCGCATTTGACCCTAATTGAACATGAGCTTGATGAAACATTAATAAGAGTTAATTAATCGAGTTGTGTTTGATCAAATAGTGTCAGCTATTGAGTTATGATACTTCACTGCAGTCTGGATCCCAAAACGAGGCGTCAGCGCATCATTCTTTAAGACTCCACGCGAACATTAAAGGTTAATTCCTCGTCCTTCCAGTATCCCTCAACCCTTCCACCCGACCCCGTCTCCCGGGGGCCAGAAGAGAGATTCATTTTAACTCCGATGACGTCACTATTGCCTAATTGCAAGGTAGATGGCTTGATCTCGATCTGTGAAGGTGTTAGGTATATTAAGGTCGCGCGTGCGATGGTTAGTAACATAGGTGTGGTGCCATGCAGCATGGGGTACGCTAGAACCACAGGGAACGTGTTCACGGTGTAGAAGAATGAATCTTACCCTTAGGCTTAGATGATTACATCCACTGGGTGGTGTTTGCATGCTCACAGGTACACTTCTGTAAATAATAGCTGTATAAATTGTACTTGAGAGGTTAAATGGGAGGGATGGATTTCCTAATCACTAATAATGTATTAGTTTCTTACTCTTGTCTTAAATTTATATTTATTTATAATATTCGCACCTATTTGGATAATGAAAAAGTTTACAGTAATCAAAATCGGGTTACCAAAATTCAAACTTAGATATGATATTTATATAGAGTCGACCCCAGTATATCCGGATTTCAGATAAACGGTGCCCTCGCTATCCGGACGGTTTTTACTGAAAACGATATTATTATTACTGTATTCAATATTATATTATTTATAAATCGTCATCTGAAAGCAACGATCGGGTTGCTTTTATCCTTTCAATTACAATGCATCTTAGAAACATGTTTTAAACTTATTTAACGAAATTGAACACTGAAATATGAACAACATAATATAATTATACGAGCAGGGTTGATTTCTATGAATTGATTATTGCCTATTACATTGGCAAGACTTGAAATATTGAATCTGTGGTCGTTTCGGCTACTCTGTTGCAGAATGGCGGAAGTGAATCAAATTTGATATTAATTAGATTGTAACAAAACAATGTGATACGCAATGCGTAGCGGAAAGTGTCATTTCATGGTATTAAGTCATCCTTGAATTGGAAACCATATTGTACAACATAGCCTACTTGACGGATATTAAGTAGGCATAATGATCTGTGTTTCGAAGATTGGCAATGACGTAAGTTGCGATTTATTGATGATGTCAATCAACTCAAAATGGTGCGGTATTGCAACTGATATCTCTAATTTGTTATTCAATGTAGAGAAAAGAACCCTTTGTGTAATTATTGGATACTGGACTGTAATTTAGCAGATTGGCATATAGCGCTCCGTGGAATGCATACGATGGTTGACTATAGCCTACGTATATAGGTAGCCGATTGCATCGTTTATGATGTATGGCCGAAAGATACCATTCCGTTTTTCACGGAGTCTTTACTTATCGCGTTGTATAGAGAGGACAACCGTACCAAGAAACCCGTCTTCGCTGTCAGAGATGGAATTGCAGTTCGTGATGAGAGCCGATCCGTGCCGACTGGGGGTCAGATTTTGCGTCCGTAATTTCATTGTGAACATCAATATTTGTTCATTGGACCTCAATAAGGATACAAGCCAATATCATCATTTTTCGTCAACGGTCCAATCTCTTCAGCTGCTAGCTATGCACGGTGGAATTAGATCTGTTCTGACAACAAGAGGAAATATGAACACAGCAAACGCCACTTCATCATGTAATTTGGACAAATGTCGCCGCTTTCGGCCCGGCACGAGTGTTGACATAGGAGCAATGCTAGCACGTGCTTATGGCTCCGCGCAGGGTCCAATGTTGCGAGAGACCGAGGGGTCCCGTACAATTCCTCGACTCAAAGAATTCGTAATTTCAACGTTTGCAAATGTTTGGTCAAGAAATCCGAAAGAATGTTTAAAAAAAAAAGAATGGCAATTAGATCAGTGCTATTCATAATGCTAGCCTATAGTGCATGTCCAATACAAGTATAGGTTCTTTTGCAAGAAATACAATATAGAATGCCATCACATACATGTAGCCTACACTTCCTGCTAGCCTAGTAGCATGCATTCTGCTAATGTCCAACATATCGTTTATGGACAATATTACAGCAAATACATTCGTACAACTATAACTGCAGTTGTTATTAAAATCAGCAGAACTGAAAAAATAATGGAATAAATGCAAGCGTTACTCTACCTCTACATGCAGCGCTTGGAATATGTAAGAATCCGGAGTAGCGCTGTAAGTAGAGCATGCTCTCATATTAGACTTTATAACACTTTGAACTAACAGGGCCTACTTATTCCGACATTCAGGCCTACCGGTATACTAATGCTATTAACATTCCTTGACATGTACAAACGGCTCTATACATATATGTATATATAGCCTACATGCACGTTTGATTGTTAGAAGTGATGTCAATGCGAGATACCAATGCATGTATACGATCCCAGTTTCACAAGAGTGGAGAATACACGCTCAAATAAGGTACCATATCCAACAATTTCTGCATATCATCGCCATATTAAGTATAGGTTACCTGCTCCACATTTTGGACATAGAATGATAGGCTATCCATAGAATAGTCTGAACGGGTAAAAGTCCATCATTTATATATAACTTATATTAATATTGGTAATATATATTTATATGAAAGAAGCCATTGAAATCCTTTACTCTCTGAATCTTCAGAAATCTAGACTTGCTTAACTGTTGGGAGGAGTATTTGTGTGAGAACAAGATATAACACAGACGAATAGAATGAGGCATTGGACATACTATGTTCATGACGCTGTACATAGCTGATATTACGAGCGCACTGCAATATTCGTGCAGCCGCCCCATGACTAGAGGTGAACCGTTATAACATATCTCGTCTCATCTCTCCTCTCACCGTTCCCACGGCCTCGCTCTCATACCTGGGTCACGTGGTCTCAAAATAACGCTCCCACCTGGACAACATCATACATTCACTTGGCGATGTCATTTATGAAAACACGTCTGTACATAATCTGTTGTGAGGAAAGTCTTTTAACTTATGGTACACGTAATGTTGCGATATGTCTGTGGTGCACCGTGTCTGTTGTGTACACAACGCTCACCTACTTAACTTTGCAGTTAGTATTATAGTTATAGTTGATCATGGAGTTTAGCGGGGCTGCAACAGTTGAAGTTGTACTATATCCTTATAAATATAATTGTACATATATATGCCTACACATGCATTGTGTTTTCCTATCAAATAAATATACAACAGTCAAGATATTCAATTAATTAGTTTGGTATAGTTCTTACTCTGAATTAGTCTTATATTGTGCAAGGATGGGAGTATACAAGGCAGTATACAAGGATGGGTGTATGCTATCGAATGCCAATTATGTCTTTTTCCAAGTTCCATCTACGTGTAACAAATGTCACTCGTCGTCATGGGACACAGACCGTTGTCATGTTGCGGTATCCCACCGCACGTGCGAAGGCGTGAGAAGCGCGTGCCTTGTGCAGACAGTCTATAGTACGACGTGTGTCCAGTAGCTGCTTGTATCATAGAGCACGTCTTGTACAGCCTAATAACACGACCATAGATCAACACCAGTCAGGTTTACGAAGTGCATTTACAATGTAAGTTTTGTGTTCTGTCTTGTCTTGAGTAGCGTTGAGGGATGGAACTACCCCCCCCCCCCCCCATTTCCTACTATCAGCCCCTCCCCTCCCATTTCACCGACCGGTGTAACTGGACAATGCTCGGCTACAGTTCGACCCTCCCCCTCTAGCCTTCGACTCTGCTCGCGCAATATCCTGATTGAACACCGCTATTCCGAGAGCCAGCCCCTTTAATTGAACGTACGGACATGCGCAATACAACTGACTAAAAATACTAGCATCTGTTGGCCCGTATAGTCTCCCACACTCTTAGATAGTGGAACAATTTTTGTACAAGTTGCAGATGGTGGAAAAATATCTTTGGAGATGTCATTTTGCATTCTTTTTTTGCAGCGGTGAATTGGTTTTGCCGTTCTGTGAAGATGCATGAAAAGTGATATTTAAAGCAAGTTTGCCACTGTATAGGAATGTACCCCAGCACACGAGAAGGGTCGACTTGCGTTAAAGGTCTACTCTGCCAACAGGTATGGTTTGAAAGCAGAAGTAAACAAGAAACTCCACTCATATCACGGCTGGCTGGGCCTGTGAACTATGTGTCGCCTGTCCTACTACACTGTCGTTGTCGTCGTCGTCATCATCGTCATGCAGGTGTGTGGGGGGTCGGGGGTGTTCGAGTTGGCCATCGTGTCCGTCAACAACCCCCGGGGGGAGCTGGCCACCGGACAATGCTGTGACGAGGGTCGGGCTGGGGGTGGCAGGTGCTCGGACCCATGTGAGACGCAGTTCAGGGCGTGTCTTAAGGAGTACCAGACGAGAGTGACCCCCCGGGGTGTCTGCACCTTCGGAAATGTGTCCAGTCACGTGCATCACGGAAATTCCTTCACGATGCCCGACGGTCGAGGAAATACGCTGGAGTTACCGTTTTCTTTTGCCTGGACCGTGAGTACACCTTTAACGATGATACAATTAATAAAACAAAATCTGGCTTCAACACTACCTTTAACAATACTACAGATTGCAGATGATGCAAAGTTTATACCCTTGCACAAACTTATAATACATGCACATTTAAAGTCTTCTTCCAAAAGTATGGACATTATTTTGCCATCACCATATAATAACGTTATCATCAAAATGCACCCGATTGCTCGATTTCCTAAAGTTATTATTTACTAGAAACTACTACAGTTTGTAGGATATATATTATAACAGTATTGTCAGTTTACTATCGTGATTGAATTCCAAGTAGGACAAAAGTAGTATTTTCCAGGTTACAGAATCACGCACATTCTTCCAAAGGTGATGATCACTGGCTTATTTCAACCCCTGCCAACTTTTTGCTCTTTATTTCATTGTTTTTACGTCATCGGCGGCCTATATGCCATATACTTATTTGCTTTATCCAGCTCCCTTCCTGCGCAAAACAAGCTTACAAGTTTCCATGCAGGGAAAGGTTCATAAAATGTTTGCATGAATTCGAGGTGAAACGTCGCCGTGAAAAGCCACGCTATTTGATTACCTATCAATGAAAGCGATATCAAAGTTCAACCGATATCTTTATTTTCCTTCTTCATTGTCCTTCATGGGAAATAAAATTTCAATGTTGTCTTGTAAAGAATAACAAAGTCTGGACGACAACGTCAGAGGACGTCGTACAACGTCAGATATGCACGGCAATGCGACTGTCATTCAGGTCGCGTTCCCTCATGATTCATATGGATCTCCGACAATGAAATATTCTCTATATAGGGGCAGGTATTTTAAGGTGGCATAACCCATGTCCTAGGCCATTGAATCCAGTGTTAGCTAGTGTATGGAGCTTCCACGCCTGTATAAGGTATTGAATATTGCTTTCTATGATCGACGGTTTATACCATCAGCACACAGCCTTGTGATCAGTCGCCGGATAACGGCGGATAAACAATCGGAACATTAAACATCAACACGTGTCTTTTTACAAGGCCGATTTATAAATAACAAACTTTAGAAATTAAACTTGGTATATGATCATATTGAGAAATGTATTAGATAGCCATATCAGTTTTACAATAGGAAATAACAGCATGGTAAATTACTATTGATTACACGTATACGCTAGCCATTGTATTCAGCATGCGTTGTATACATTTAAGCTTGCTTTGAGACATCCGTTTCAAGTTCTAAGTACTCCAATAATTTGTAATTACAACAATAATAATATGCGTACCATTAAGAGTGTTTGACAGTTTACCATGTAACCTTATATACATCTAATGCTTCGTTAAAATACTAAAGACAAAATCCACGATGTCAGTTTATATTCGTAGATTTTACAAGGGTTATAAATAACTACATGGTAAATTCGATTAAATGACAGTACACAATGTAAAGTTAAATATACTAGTCTACTAGACATATTGATAAAGAAACTTTATTTTATTTAATAATTTATATTGTGTAATGATCTAGGTATGTACCAATGTAGTATTATGCAGACTTAATATTGAACCCATCGTAATAGAGGAAATTTGATTATTCACATCATGCAGTCTTATAACAGTACAATAACAATGGTAGCATATGCAGTATGAATAAAACAACATTGAACGATTCGCCGGAGTTTAACGTCTATATTCGACTGGTTCTTGAACAATTAAGGGCAGGGCAGTCATGTACAATGAATCTGCCATTCTGGAATGTCGCACGTGTGACCACGGCATCTGCTTTATTAAAACCCGTCTCCAGAATGCAACCAGTGCCGAACGTCTTTGTGATCGGAAGATGATGAGTGACGTTATGGTCTTCGCTGAATGGTCCGAGTTGTCACCGGGTGTAACAGCTCGCGGTCACAGCCTATACCGATACCGTGAGAACTGGAGGCAAGCGTTGTAATAAGTGTCATAGGGAAGCTATATAAATAATATACAGACACACCCGACACGCGTTGACCGGAAGAACAGAACAGAACAGAACAGAACAGAGTTTATTCTCATGAAAAATCACATCATGTGATATAATGAGAAAACAATGAAATACATACAATATTTACATGAATAAGTTTTGAACATATAGTGCATAGAAGAACTATATACAGTGTATGTAATCAAGTTGAATCCGTTTAGTATAAACGAAATCAAATAGCCGCTTCTTATTAAACAATTAGGCTCTCGCATCTAGATCTTAAAAGTGTATTATTATTGACAAGAAATAATTTATTAGTGTGAATGTTTGTGTATTGAACAATCGACGAATTTGTAAAAAGAATGTAAAATAGATATATACTTTATATCGCACACAAAAAAAACCGATCTTTGGACAAGTTTGGTATGAGATAAAATGTTTTACATGTCATATAGTAACTTTGTTCATCACATATCTATATACCGGTACTTCCGCTATCTGTGCTACGTATAATCGTGAAGTGTGGCAAATGGTTCATTATCTAACTCTACCACACCTATTACATTTTGTTATTTCCCGGAGATAAGTATGTCCATGTATATCAACAAGACAACGATTAAGATTTACGATGGATCTGAAATCAAGGCCGATTTACAGGTTAAATGCTAGGGGTAACTTGGGAGCAGGCCTAACTAATACTAATAATAGGCCTAATGATAAGCGTAATAATAATGCAGGTTAAACAATCCAGATTAATATAGCTATTAATTAGCATGATATACGACATAATAACACGTATAATTTATTAGATAGGCCTACATGAATTCCATACAAAACAATGACGTGCAATCTTCATCATACTACCTGTACAATATATGTCACGTGACCGTAACTATTGTTTTCTTGGTTCGACTTCATTATTAGCATCACTGGCTCATAATAAAATAATTGCGGTCGTTTGATGCAGATTTCGTTTATAGTAACCGTTGAATGTATAGCATTTAGAAAACAGTGTAGATTTCAGGTAGTCGTCACGTGGTGTACCACGTGACTCGTGTGGTCAGCTTGACCCTGGGAGTATGTTTACTCCATTCACAGGTTTACTATGGAATGTCTGGGTCAGAGACTGCCAATGTCAATAGCCACTACGATGCACTGTTAAAGTCGATACGGGAAGTCCACCTATAGAGAGTTGTAAGATAACTTACTTTTGTAGGTAATGACATAGAATAATAAATCAAGTACTAAATGAGCTATTCATCTAGGATTTTGTGTCTGCTTTGAATTAAATTGCATTATGGACGTGTAGGTATGCAGTCTATATAACTAAATTCCTGAGCAAGTAATTAGTTATTAGATGTTGAGTACTAGCTATTAGTAATTAATTTTGTTGAAGATGCATGCCGTACATTAATACATTCTGCGTTAAAATACGAGTGATGATCAGCCCGGGGTTTTCGAAAAAACAAACACACACCTCAGAACTCGCCATAAAGTCAATTTACTTTAAAAATATGAATGATGATCAGCTTGGATTTTTCGAACAAAACTAAGAATTCATCATAAAACCAGTTTACTTATAGAAGTGATAGAACTGAAGTTTATTGAATGATTAATATACCCCACATACTAGTATACCGGTTGAATTACAGTTCTCAAATTCAAGGATAGGCGATCCATAGTCTCACAGGGTTATAAAGGCATATCATCACGATGATTGGCCTATATATATATATAATTAACAAACGAATTTTTATCTGAGACTAATTACGTTTGATTTGTCCACCAAACAGTTGTTATTTACTGATGTACTTAGTCCCCAGCACTTGATAGTTATCAAAATAATATTATGTTATATTAATAAAAGGAACGCTCCGCTAATTATCTTGTCTATGATGCATGAACTGATCTATGAAGGAATTTTCAAGCAAACGTTGCCGTGACGCAGTATATTTTAGTCGTACCACTTTGAGTTAGTCCCCTTGCATAAATATAATGAAGCAATTAAAAATACGTTGCAGTGGAATTGTGTCTACCATACAGCGGTGGAAAGGTTTTTGGAAGTACAAACTTGATTTTCTGTGTGTCAAGTGCATGTACTTCGCAATTGTAGCTAAGAATTACTCCAACATGACCATAACCAGCTGATAACTATTTGCGATATTATGCCTTTAAATAAATTCAATATTATTTACTTATACAAGTTATAGTGATTGGTATTATATTTATATAAAAGGAGATCTTGACATGCGTTACATGTGTTCTCCAGTAATCTAGACTTGCTTAACTGATATAGGGGATAATTTGAATAGGAGTATTTGGGTGAGAACAAGGTGTGACGCAGACTATTTTTATAATTCAAGGACTGAACATATACATTTATATAAGTTCATCATTATATTGGACTATATATGATTATTGAAATAAAAACCAGAATACACATAATACACACGCGGCAGAGTTATACTGGTAGGCTATATATATTTTATGCATACACCGATCATACATGTATATGAACGTGGGATGGTTTGGGCGATACCGTAAATCGTAAATTCGGTCTTGTAACGCGCCGATTCCTATAATGTTTTGTTCTTGTGACGTCACGACACGTGGCCTGCACGCGTCAGTATTTGGCGGCACCAGTCATTATATTTCTCAAGGGTTAGGCGCTATTTGTGATTAGGCGAATCTAAACACTCTAGCAGGCCGACTCTCTCTCTCTCTCGCCGCCGCCGCCGCCACGCCAAAGAGCGCGTACACGTGCGTGCGCTCCCAAAGAATCGCGTGCGTGTGAATGCACGGCAGCGCATGCCAGGAGCGCCAATGCATGTCAGAATGCACGACCGAGGCACTAAGGAATGTTTCCAAACACAAACCACGAAACAGTTTTGTTTTGTGGTTCCCAGGGATATTGTCTTACATGACGTCGTCATTACCTACCTACAGATGGCGCTGATTGCCGCTAGGAGGCGCGTTGCCGAGTACAGGCGCGTGCAAGATGAGATAAGGGATGGCTAGCACGTTACCATAATGATGAACATAACAAGGAAACTGCATAGTGCATTACATACATATCGGATCTTATATTAAACTCTTTAATAACGTCTATACTATACAAATTACCATCTGATTCGTGTTCGTTACTGCTTAATTTCATGGAGGCCTAAACCGATTCCACACTCAGATCTAATGAAGATATACTCATCTTTAGATGCTACAGTATTTACCACATAATTCATAATAGATTTAAATAACGAGTTTGAGAGCAACTTATGGTCCGTTATGCCGATGCATCTTTATATGCATATATGGGTAACGTACGAGTTATTGATTTATTTTATTATATTTCCAATGATCATTCGTAGAAGAGTATTCTTAAAAACTTCTTAGCTAAGAACGTCTTAGTGAAAAAAGATCTCTTCAAAAATAAACCATAAGCAGAAAACCAGTTCGACAAATTCTTAGTACTTACGAACTTCTTATGACTTTCGAGGTTTCGAGAATACGGGCACAGAACGTTATCATGATTTTCATACCATTTCCTTCAGATTCTATCAAAATCAGGTTTTTCATCTTCAGTCTAAGTTATTTTAAACGCCATGTTGAGCTAGTGATTCTGGACAGAGTGACGTGTTGTTCTCATGACCCAGGCTTGACCTAACCAGAGAGATACACATATGACATGATGTTATTTGTTTCATGTGTAGACGAGGAACATGTCTTTCTCCATTCCTCATGATAGTCATAGTTGACAATGACATCGGACGAACGTGTCCAGCATATACACACACTTCGTCTAGGAGTCAATGTCAATAGTGTTCCATTCGATTCAACTTGAAGTACGTAGAAGCTGTCCGAACAACCACGGTTAAGAACGACACAGTTGCTTGTTATGGAGCACCAGCCATTTGTTTGACTTGAACACCTTATTTCCCGTCCTCTGAACACAGACTATGCTGCCTATTTAACATCGACGGATGTTTAGTACATGAAGGCATAATGGTCTGCGTTTCGAGGTTGCACGTTTGCAGGTATATTGACTAGGTATTGACAGCTATTGTACAAATATTATTATGTTTTGAAAAAGGTAGCTAGGAACATAAACATATTCTCATTTAAAATGAATAATAATTTATTTATAAACAAAATCAACCAAACAAACATTATTTTCTTTCATAAAGGTATCAACCAGTATATACTTCTACAACTTAAGGGAATAATCGGCATTTGTTTATATCACGCACCTAAAATAAATTGACCACACATAATTTTATTAAAATGTATTTTAGTTACATTTCTAACAAGAACACCCAATCGCTATTAATACTTACTAAAACCTTCGATTTATTTTATTTATCTTCTTGTACGAAACATGCTTTGCATCTGTGCTGAAGCTTGAAATTACTTTTCAGAATTATTTTCTCTGATATGACCATGGCATCGGTAAATATAATCATCACTATTGTGTTTATAGTTTTACAATAAAAAGAAGGACAATGATAATTGCGATTCACGAGTAAACTGGACAACGGAAACAATTGTGATGGTCAGTGATCGGATGCATTCATTTCAAGCAGGTCATGAATAATATTCAGATAGCCACGGTGGACAGCTTGTGTGTTCATGCAAATTCATCATGCATTTCAAAGCATGTCGTATTCAGCAAATCAACTGAAGCAATTAAGTCCCGCTTTTCATCTTTGGCAATCCCTGTAAATATATCTTTATGGAATCAATACGACCTGTGACTAGCATATGTCGAGATCTCATCGTATAATAGTTATAGATCAATATCCGTGACAAATAGTTCATATCTACATAGAGCATGTATGCCATAAAATACGCCTTTGATTGGACTGTTCCGCTGAGAGTCGTGTTCTAGACGTCAGCTGGTCTCAGTCTTGTAACAATTACACAAGGAACCAGTCGCAAAATCAGCAAGCTGTCACCGGGATAGCTGATTGCCACTCAATATTGATATTTATGGCTATTTACATAGTGAAATAGATGTATTTATCACTATCCGATACAGCTTTGTTGTGTGTGGCTTGAAACATGCGACACCAGTTTAACAGCGGCCTTTGGTGCCGGAGCTGCTCGATGGCATACAAGAAGAACGTGCCGGAAGACATCGATTGCTTCGCGAACGTTTTTGGACAATCGTATAGGAGAGCTCCAGATTTGGCCAGGGTTGGTGATGACATTTGTGGGGAGGGGCAACGGATTGGTTTAGGAGAGCCGTGCGACTTAAACACGTAACTGTTGCGAGCTCAGTCATTATCGGTTCCACCAATCAGAAGCGCGCTCTTGCGCTCACTTCACGAATCTGGCCGATGATGTCGGAATGACGCCGTGACACGAGTGAAATTGAGGCAACGGGGGGAATTAAATCAATCATCTTCGGGGGTAATTAACTGGCAATAAGTATCGTCGATAACAGGCTGTTCAATTTTCTTAAATTGCTTCTGCTATTTTTGTTGCTTTCTTTTTAAATACGGTACGGTGCAAGTTATTTATATACACATTACTACTAGGCCTACTACTACTACTACTACTACTACTCTTACTACTACTACTACTACTACTACTACTACTACTACTACTACTACTACTACTACTACTACT
>JAVCKZ010128560.1:0-21938 GCA_034780755.1 Lepetodrilus elevatus
TCATTCATTCATTCATTCATTCATTCATTCATTCATTCATTCATTCATTCATTCATTCATTCATTCATTCATTCATGCATGTATTTATTTATTTATTTATTTATTTATTTATTTAATTATTTATTTATTTATTCATTCAATTTCAATATCCTTTCAATTAATTGTATCGTTATAGATTACTAGTATTATTTTACATTTTCTATACATTTACTATACAATGTAACAAAAATAATTATGAAAATATATAAAACATGAACATGCGAATTCATAGATATACTTACTCTATCTTTAGTTCTTATACACGTAAAAATAAATTCTGGTACGAATATGAAATATACTAGTATGTTGGTTGAGTTGTAGGAATGACAAACTGAACAAACAAAACCGTACTGTCCACGTCGTGAAATAATTTATATCAATACCAAGCAGGCTATACCGTCCTATTATTAGAGTGCATTGGTTTTCGCTACCCAGATGATTTCCAGTAGTCGCACCGGTTCCAATGGGCTTGGTGATGGGCTAATGGATATCATAAAATACGATTGGCGATTACACTAATTGCATCAAGTTTGGTTCTCCAAGTGGTACACGAGGAAATGATTAACTCCTTGGTAATTAAATGTGCTGAGACAAGTCTGTGTTTATCATATATGCGACAGAGGAAGAAATGTTCCTGTATGTATTATCTAGTTGTGAGGGATATAGTACTGTAGCTGTGTTCAATATTGACAATAATATACACGTTAATCCATACACACGTCATGTTGACCAGAAAGCCATTGTACTTATACACACGGAGTACACTAAATATAGATGTAATGTGTGTATGATAGGTATAGGACTTCAGCTTTCTCGACCTTTATTGTTGCGTATATTTATGTATTTCGAAAAATAAATGGCATTTTTAATTTCTAAAAAGGTACAAGAATATGAAGAAAATCAGTCATATATCACAAAAATAATACGTGGTATTTTGATAAGAGAACATCGCTGACATATATATCAATGTGAAGAGGTCTAAACTGAACTGCCAAGACAAAGTCGATTCATCTCGAGATTTTGCACGACAAAATACATTTCCGTGTCGTCAATATACGAATAATGGAAGTAAACGCATTTACTGTGTCTAAGTCTTGACCTCGTGCTCAACCTGCATTCAGCGTTGTCTAAACACACAATGTCAACCAAATTTTAGATGGAATTTTTCTCGGAAAACCCCGTTTCTAATTAGACTGCCTAGGGGTGAACAATGACCGGGAGCCTGGGTGCAACATTTGACTTGCAGCCCATTTCCATGGTGTATGTATTTACCCCGGTCTCCATCATTATACATGTACATAGTGCACGACTCAGTCAAATACACTCGCGTACTCACTAGAGACTCACACCATATACTAACTTTAAAACCATTTAGCTGGAGTTTGTTTGCGAAAGGGACAGAAGTTGAATATTTTTGTGTGCGACATGTATATGGACATTGACGATATAATTCCATGTATTTGTGCATGAAAACGGTGTTTGTTAACCTCGGAGTTTGGATACAGTTTGCAATACATTATATTGAACGTGCAATAACAGAATAAATTGAACGTTTACGTTGTGTCATGTCTCTGTTGTGGCGTTCATCAATTAATTAAATCCACTGCAAACTATATAAATCCTCCAATGTAAATATTATATACGCTAATACATTACGTTTCATTCTGAATATATCCCCAAAAAATAATGTCGAAACGATACTTTCCAATTTAGATAAGTATCTATATAGATTATATATTATGCTTTGGGATCTATTTACATTTGATTGACATTTTCTGAGATGTACATACAAAAATATTTGTTAAACGACTAAGCTTAAAGGTACAAAATTTCACAGAACGATTTCTTTGTTAATATTTGAATTTGTGTATACGTGTGGGTACATATAAGACAAGGTGTATATTTTACAACGGCTACAACGTGCATGTTCTGTACGGGATACATGTTTTAAAAACTCTGTCTGTCTGTAAATTAGTGGCATTAATTTGAGCACGTTCAAAATATTATAAATTTAAATCATGCCCTGGAGTGAGTTTGAAGGGTGTGGGGGGTCGGGGGTGGGCACACAAAGTGAGGTGGTAAGGCTATCCCAACCTGGTACCCAGAGCTTCCACCGTCTCACCCCCCACACCCCACTCCCTACCCCTAACCCCTCTTCTTCTCTCCCTTCTCCTCTCGATCGCAGTAAGTAAACATACCCACAACTTCAACTCCAACAAATTGGGACGGGTAGGACACAATTTGCGGTGGGGCTTCAAAGACCACCATTAACCTGAAGCCATGTTCTATGTACCCCCTCGTCTACAATAATATATACCCTCCTTCCTTTCCCCCATCTCGTCCCCAAATGCCAGAAAAAAATCCCCAACCACTCGAATCCCGTCATGACTCACAATGGAATTATGCCTATCAACTCTCTACTATTCTCTGCATGTCAATTTGAAGGAGCTGTGTCAATATATCATTTATGTTCAAATGAATCATCTACATAGGAGTACTGTTTCAAATGTTCATAATAAACAATGTCTAAAAAAATATGTGATGAACGGATAACAAAAATAAATGAGATTCATTTAGGGTGGAAATTAAATAAAGTAATTGTTACAGAATAGCAAAATATTTTCGATTGCATTTGGATAGTCCTAGTATTTTAACCGTATTTTATCATGGGCATTGTCATAAACTGTAGACTTATTTAAGCTCACAATATGTGTGTGTATATTTATATATATATATAAATTATTGTTGTAACAATGAAGACATGAAACGTATTAATTCTTTCACGGGAAAACTGATGCATTGAATAGTTTAAATAACTTGATCGAAATGTTAACAATATTAAATATTAAGCATAAACACAATTTATAATCCTGTGCTAATTAAATTATAATTAAAACCAAGAAAATATTTTATAATAACTAGATTTTCAACGTGTCATTGTCTAGGGAAACCCACTGTTCAGGTGTGTTGAATAGTTTGAGCGTCTCAAATCTACGTCTAGAAGTATAGAAGGTAACGAGAGTTTGAGTGCGGCAATTTCTCCCTCCTATATACCCCCAGCATCTTTGGCAGCCTGAGATTAGCGGTCTTATCAGAGGGTGGCAGTGAATTACTTCCAACCCATGCAAATTGCAAGTGTGATAATTTACACACAAGAGAGTTAAAATTTAACCAGATTTCCCCTTTGAAGTCCGCACAGGCCCATTAACCTTGCGTTTGACTAGCTTATTATTTTGGCACCCATGTATAACGATGCATTGTTATCTAAAATATCACCCAAGTTTTGTGTATTCTGTTACATAAAGCTCGGCGGATGAGAATCACTTCCCCAAAAGCCATCTTGAAAAGATCCATTTCTGAGGGTTGGGGAGAAGGCTGTGATAATATGTGGGTCGCATGTATATTTCACAGGCCAGGGAAATACGTAGGCCTGAACTATCGTAGCCAGATAAAGATATTTGTTCATTATGTAAAGTCTCGTCTTCTACACTGTGGGTTGCCTTTATGTTTTGTTGGCGGCTTGGAGTGTGGTGTTATGTGTGAAAGCGGGTTATCTGTGAATTCGAAGGCTGTAGATAGTGAGCGTCGTGGAGGTGTGTAAGTGCAATAGTGGACTCACATACATTGGATGGTTAGCCTTGTCTTTGCAATTTAATACCACTAATCTTAATTATATATTATCGTATACCTTTGTCTTGTTAATTAACATATACTAGTTCCATATTTAAATAAATATAAACGATTGCATACACCGTGTTTTTATGTATACAAGATATTTATAGAAATCCAATTATTCCAATTATTTAAGAAATGCGGTCATATTTATTTTTACACAATTTTCACCTTTGAAATTAAATTGCACCGAGCACACGAGGTGAAATAATTCTCAAGTGGAAAAATGACACATTTTTGGCCGTATATCTTAACCATTCCCAACCTGACTGGGGTTGTGAATAAGTTAATCTTGACTTAAAGAGGATTAAAACGCGTTTAGAAAATATTCAAACTGCCAAGAATCAACAACAGTGTTCGTACATAAAGCTTTCAGTTACATTCTCTTGTTTACAAATGCCATGCTGTGCCCAGTATGAGGTTCAATACCCGAGTAGTTGATAGAAGCCTTGTGTATGTAAATGCGTGTCCCTCTCTTGTGTATTGCGGAAATTGACACGATAGCCGGACTCAGCCGAGCGGATCACCTGTCAAGATCGCCTCATTCATTCCTGTATATTTCATTTTATTTAGCAGGATGCTCATTTCCATGTTGAGGAAGAGGGCAGTCACTTCTTTGGACACGAAGTATTTCGCGGTGAATAATTACAGAGAAAGGCCGCTTTGTGATGAGTGACGTTTCATCATTGTTTATTTGAAATCGCAATGTCGAAATTCAATTTATGTCTTCCGCTTTAAATATATTTTTGTTGTAAATTTTCACCCGTAATTTCATTTCATAAATATGTAAAATATGCAGCACTCTTTAGTTAATTTACATGTGCGATCTAGAAAATTAATTAAAATATTTACAGTAAAATACCGCATTCTTCAAGAGCAGTTTACTATTGTCGTATTGAAGCATATTGATGAAATGGTGTTATGTTTACATCGCGGATGAATATTTTACCTACCGCGTGTGAATCTGTTCTCACGTGGCAACGTAATTTTACATTTTGATGTAAACCCATAAACACGTCATAACATATCGACCATAAAGAGATAGATAAATGTGGGGTTTTAATGAATAAAAATGCACGTACCTTTCATGTTTTTCAGCACAGGCGTCTGTGTCGTTGCAGGCACTACCGCCCTCCCCGCTCTCAGGTCTGAAACGTAACACAAATAATACATGACATGCTACAATCCGCATTGATTTCTCCCAATTATTATTTACAATATATGTCAAGCTAATATGGTTAACATATAGCCCTAGAAAATTTGCTTCTCCGGTTTCAAAGACAAATCCGTGAATAATCTTTATATAGACAAACGATTTATACACACGGGGACCTATAATATAATAATACAAGGTATTCTACAGTCTGAGATAATCCGGACAACACGTGCGTAGATATTGATATGTTTTGTTATGTACTGTGACAATCCCCGTTCTCTACGGCCAATATGTCGCAGTTTCTACATTGATCCTTTAGGCAAAGGTGAATGTAAAGAAAAATAAGCATAATGTGTATAGTAAACCAACATACACTCTCGCTTGTTAAACCTCTACATGGCTGTTCCAAATTCCCGCTGTGTTCGGTGGTATATAGGGGAACTTGCGACACAAATTCCGATCCGAAAAAAAATGTAAACAGGAGAATTGCACTACATGCAAATGACTTGAACCACGACCACTTTCCAAAGTTTTCAGGATGAATTATTACACGAGGTATCCTAGATCACGAACTCCGTTAATGAAGAAGAAGGAAACACAACACACATATAAATAAATGGTCCGCTGGTGGAACTGTATGGTGGTGCAGGTAATAGGTAAATCTACGGCGATCCTTGTCGCGTTGACCACATGGTCACGATGTGTATGGCACACATGTCATGTTGAAGTCCGATAGCTGTTGGTCACTGGGTATGAGGATCGTGACGACGTCTACGTGAGGAAGTGTTTGGTCAAGTCGTCGTCCTCCCCCTGAAGCTCGCGGCACCGGAGCTCTAGCTGCGGTGGCTGTTCTCAAGACCTAAGGGGATCTGACTTCCTTGTAGTCGCCGAGAAAGTCAACCCTGTTATAATAATTAATTCTTATGTTGATGCGCCTGGCCCCGGCATGTGATCCTGTATACACGAGCAGTAGGCCTAGCTAGCTATAGCACACCCTCCTCCCTCTCTCCATAAACGCATACACAAACGTGTTCGCTTTATCAATTCCCAGCCCATAGGGTTACAATGATATTTTTTTCCCTTTTTCGTATTGCTAATTTTTGAGGAGGTTTGCTTATCCAGTCTAGAAATGTCAATCACTCCGCGCTACTGATAGGAGGCTGATCTCTCCGTCAATTGCTCGCAAATCATCAATCAATCATCGCATGTGGTGTGTCTCCTGCCGCCTCCCTATTGGCTAATCTCTGAACCGGGAGGCCAAGATACAGAACGAGGGCTCTTGTAGGCGGGGTGAAATACCAACGGCACCGCCTGATTCTGCCGTCACAGAGCGGGGGGCTACATTGCGTGAATGAGAAGCGATCAGTGTGGCTTCGCTGAACACAAATTGTTGTGTGTGCTATTGAATCCCCCCTTGCTATGAGCAGGCTCTAGTCAATGGGCTTCGTGGTGACTGGGCTCCCCTGCTCGGGATATCAATAGTATATTGCGACCTTGTTCGTGAGTCATTTAACAAACACAGAGACTGATGACTTTTGATGGGCTGAACATCGAGTGAGAGCAGATTCTCTGTGGCAAGACTTAACCCATACTATCGCACATTCTGTGGAGGTATTCACCAGACAGCGAGGCTCATTTCACACACATACACACCACTGTCCGACTCCTACGTTGTGATAGAGAGGCTGAAGTGCACCTACTCAGCACTTTGTCCGCCGGTGTCGAGATCTCCATAATCATAATGTTCCCCAATACCCCTATAACACATGTGTCCAGACCTACCCCGTTGGACGTCGTCCCACCTGTGTATAATCAGTATCATTAGACTCCCACCCTTACAACACACTAGGTAAGACAGTAAAGACATATTTACTTCCGGTCAGAACCATTGATTTGTAGATACAGTATATGATATAGTATTTAAATAATAATTGGACATCCCTCACAATGTGTATTCACATGTCCGTATATCAAGATGCTAAGATGCCTATATACTAGTATTTACTCACTATATTTACAGAATATGCGGCACTATCGAATGACTTACAGTATAGCATTGTAACTGCATGACATTTAATTATAAGGGACTATATAGACACCGATGGTTTGGTCTTTGGAGTTTTACATTTTCAATATGATCAATGTATGTGTTGACTTGATAGTGCTTTTTAATTTGAAGTACATGTATTAATTAAGGCTATTATTTTATATAACAAAAGGAATAAATCACCAATCTATGATGATCCATGATCAGAATAGAATCCACCTGAAATATTCTGAATTTATTTTTACTTTAGAAGTGACATACAAAAAATGCATATTACTTGCATTGTTAGTATCTGGAAAATGTTCATGTTGTCTATTAGTGAGACTTTAATAAATATATCTGTCTATCTGTCTGTATAGTATTGCTTGGTAAAGCCCACCACACGTGATATGTTCTAAAAGGCCATTACTTTAAAGAGTTATTAACTAAAAGCACTTACTCGTCCAGTATAGTGGGAGCATATACTAGGCAACACGGTATTCGGTATATTTCGGTTGACACATACCAACTGAGTAGATGTAAACATTACGTCGTTATCGCTGTCAGTGGTCATTGGAATTAATCACTATCTGCTTCATACAGCGCAGACTATTAAGTTAATAAGATTAGTGGCTCGGTGTGGGTGGATATGGTCACTAACACCCGCACAGATAGTCCTTATCTTCCACAAATCCCGTCCTAATTCCTGGAATTTTATCATGGAAGAAAGTCGCTTGATCAAACAATGTTTGACACCTGCTTTCCTCACATAAGTGTCCACGAAACGTCCCATCCGAAAACAACAATCGCAAGGTCAGATAATCTCTGGACACACATATCTATGTGAAATGTACGAGTCGCAACAAGCTTAGAAACAGATGGTTGTTGATGTTTTTGTTGTTGTTTTTTGTCATCTTACTTTTCCCCTTATAGTATTTAAATTCATGTTTATTTTATGTATTTATTAATTTTTGTTAAACACTCAAGCAATTCATCTGAATATGCGTATCTAGTACCATGCTTATAGTTATTCCCAATTACGATAAATAATGCAATTAAATATTAATTTATTTGCTATGACGAAGGCGGAACAAACCATGCAATATGTGTTCTGCAATGCCTTGATGTTAATAGTAGTACTAGCATATAATAGACCTTCATGACTGTACGGCAATATCAAAGTAATATAGTCAATGATTCTACAATGTATGAGATAAAACCAAATGGAAAGCATAACTTGAAATATATGATGTACAAAATAGCACATAGTATATGTACCACGATGTTTGTTGCAAATGTCCATGCGGATATACTTTAAAAAAAATCAACTTTAGTTTGTAAAGGCGAAGATATATATATATACAAGTTAAAAACGGTCCATAATTCTAGGGATGAAAACTTACTTAAATATACACGGCCCTCTGAAAGAGAGTGACACCGACGTAGTAATTCGCCACGGAATGTGTTTTCATTTCAAGTAAGATGGTATAATCTGTTTTCAGACACATGTTTATTTTGAGTTTGGTCAAAAGCAAGTTGTCCGCGTGTGACACAGACGTCGTGACATTGGTGATCTGCTAGGGGGCCCCTCCAGCACGTCCTCTGTGTAAGGTCTGCACCAAGCACCTCCGTGGCGGACCGGAAGTAGTCGTACGATACAGAGAGCGCCTGTGCGCATGCATGCAAATTGTTCACGAAGTTGTACCCTGTGTTTAGTATAGGTTACGCTACTTCGTACATAAGTACCTCTATTTCTGAACAAAAGTGCTCGCTTGTTGTCACAGTGCATATGCAAGTACTAGTAGTAGTATATTAGCCATGCATTTAGGAAAGTCTCTTCAAATTGTCCACAAAATGCTAATTCGTGTTTAGCTACTTCGTACCAACATGCTCGCTTGCTGTTACAGTGACTATATACAGTATGTGTTTGCTATGCAATACTATAGAGTGTCTACATCTATGTAAACCATGTAAGTCAGAGCCAGAAATGTTTTTACACATGCTGCCTGTTATTGTATGCATACACTATTGACCATTACATACACAACTGAGTATCCACTCCCGGCCGATCCTATCATTATGGTACAGTTGGAACATCTAGTTGCCATTGTATTTATGTATGTTTGAGATTTACTAGTATTGAGATAAACATACGTGTTCCGTGACGTTCGTATTTAACAGTAGTTCATTCTTATCGTAGTACATCAAGGAAAGTGTGGGATTCATTTGGTGGTAATCAAGTTTGTGATAAATGTGTGTGCACATTATATATACATGTATAGTACATTTGTACATGTCTAGAGATCCATGAACGGTATACATGCACTGGTACGCGTCTTGTAGTTATACGGACATCCAACTATTACAGTCACCTGTCCGCAGTGACGCTCAGAAATGCTTTCAACTCTCCCGTGACCCTCAATGTCCAAAACTAAGGTTACGTGTGTAAAAGCAACCCTATGTCATACAAAACACTACTTCGCATTTACAGCATAGTTCCACGGACGTGCACGTTTCGGCGCAAGTACGACCATTCAGCATTCGAGTGGGGGAACACCGGTTATGAAGTCCGTCGGAAGCCGGGTGGGTGGAAATGGCCCCCTCTCTCTGTGACGTTATTCACCGCAGGTACAGAAGGCCATGAGCCACCTGCAAGCCCGCCGATACAAAGACCGAGGGTGATCGCGAGGGTTGCTAGGTTTAGGCCGTTGGGAAGTAATCATGCCATTGAAAGCCGAACCGCGCAGGTGTCAGTCCGCTGTTTACTCGTGTACGCCGACTAACTATTCGGAGCGCAGTTTCTCCGGATTTATTAGAAATACCAATAAAGTACTGTACGTAGCACTCTGTTTCCTCCGATCACATGGGAAATAATAACCCCAAAAGGAGGTTTACCTACAGTCAGGGAATTGTCGTATTTAGTACCTGGTTAGGGTGACGTATTGCGGTGTGCGAGAACAAAACGTAGTGGGGAGTGTACTGAGGTTTTGTGCGGCGACTGCGACTTAGTCCGGAGTAATCGTGACAGTCGCCGTGATATGACGTTGATCCTGGCCGAGTGTATTACATCACTAACTATTTAGGATCAGTGCTACTATTTATGTTGTTCCGATGGGTATCAACGACTTACCCGTATCGACAATCATTTATTAAAGTGCAAATTAGCACTGCTAGGATGCTTTCGGTTTGTTTTTGACCAAGGATAATATTACGTTTGTTAAATGTGCATTTGTATGCACTCAAAACAAACCAACATAGATCCATGCCTAGTATAAAAAGAAAAGAAAAACATTTTCCTCACGAAATAATAATTACGAAAATGCGCTTAATTATATAGTTTCGTCTTAATTAATTAATTCAAATGGTTAGATTCTGGAGGAAGTCAATTTATTTTAAATTAATCTAAATTAAACCAGTAAATTAAAGCCTTTTAAGTGAAACAATACCACAGGCTTCTCGTCTTGATTGCGGCCTAGGTACGCTCCCCATATCAAGTGCGAAGATTTCCCGTCTCCACGTGATTGACAGGTGGTCAAGATATAGAACACAGGTGACTTTTAAACCGGAAGTGGACTGACCACCGACCAGCGCGTGGCGCTACTCCTATTGGGCAGGAAACGTCGCCATATTTGCATAAATGCGCATGCGCCTTTGTCTTCGTAGGCATGATACTTAGATCTAGAGGGCGCTACTTACAGATGTCAATATTAAGATCATAGAATTATACAGACACTGCAAGACAATTATATTCATATTAGTATTTGAAAACTGGTTTGGTTAAGCATATACTAGTATTTATTGATATTGATATTACTTTTACAAAAATCAAGCAATGTACGTTCAACGATAGCTTATATGAAAGCAGTTACATATGTATATACTTACTTACAATTATATGCACCACTAGTGTTATTTATCTTATTTTCATATGTGTTATATTTATTTTGGTGTACAGTTAGTATAGTTGAACTCGTCTAGCTGTTTTCTAAGTAATTCGGTGATCTCGAACTGACCTGCTGACGGTAGGAGGGAAACCCTGTGTGTGTGCACAGTTCTGGCAGCGTGTGGCTTTAATTTGCAGAGAGTTGGTAAAATACAAACCTATATAGGTTGACAAATTTACTAAAGAGGTTAAGAACCGGTATTCCGTTTACCATATTAGTACTTTTCACGACGCAGTCGCCCAATGCTGGCACACTGATTAGCATTGCTATGGAAATCTAATGAATATGTTGACCAAACGCTGTATAATTCCTCCTCATTTCCAGTAATAAGATTTGTAAATGAGTTTGAAAAGTGCAAAGTCACCCCCTAAAAGGGAAGGGTGAAATACATGTAAATTGCAATTGCGTCACGTGGTCATCAACTGTCGGGGAGTCCAGACCAAAGATCACCGGCGATTTGAAACGCGCCTGTCACTGAATGCTCGTCCTCAATTTCACGCCTTTATCAAAATTAAATATTTGCTACGGCCTATATGAGTAAACATCATGTGCCCCAAGGATTGGGCCCACTTTGTGAAGGTGTTGTATTTCTTATATAATAGGTTGTAAGGTCCTATGAGTAAAATAAAGATGCATTTTCGATCAACTTCTGTAAACTACTTTCAAATTTGCTTTATATGAATATTGGATTTCGGATTGGTTTTCTTATTCACGAATTATCTAAGATTCTTCGAAAAGACACACACATTTTGTTCTTAAATGACTTTTAAAAACTGTACGTTAAAATAATATATTAATTAAGTAAAATTTATTTCGGCAGGAGATATATCCAATAAGTTCCACTCCGTGACTTCCGTTGTACAGGTAAACAATAGTTTTAAAAGTCTCCAATGTTCTTTGCCCTAAATACTTTTCGTTAACTATTTCCATTGCAAACTATAAATCAAACGTACAACGTACTAAGTGTAAATTCAATATACTACAATGTAGTTGGTATAATGTACATTAATTTTCACGACGAATGAATTTTTGTTCGTATACTAGTATATATGCCTACCACATTCATGATAAAAGCTTAAGATGCTTGAAAGAGAGCAATTGCATGAACCATACTAAAGTTGATCAATGAAGGTTTACTTATTGCCGCAGCACGGCGACCTATGACGTAGTATTATCACGAAGTTAGACATAGCGGAAGTCGGCAAATCATTACAGACACAAATCGTTAAACATTGACTCCAGTATTTAAAGGTAGTTTCGCCTTTTGTAATAGCGGACTTAGCTCAGCCCAAATACGCTCGACCCCTTTTAAATATTGAACTGAAGTTGGTGGAGGGTCTTTAATTTTTATTTTTGTTTAAACCTTTTAGCCTAGCATCCCCGACTTGAGCAAATACGTTGACATGACTTTATTTACTGTACACACTGGCCCGGCTGAAATGGCCGCCGGGAGTGCTCCATGCAAGCTCAGCTTTTGCAGTTTTCAGGCCAATGTCGTTTGCTGTGTTACAAAAGTCATTTGTCGTACGTGAGTGACACTACCTTCGTTCAATTGGCCCTCGACTGTCCTAGACACGCTAGTTTTATGTACTTAACGGACAGGCACGTCAATTACCATGCATCTTCAACGTACATGAACAAATGTGTGTGCCATTGAAAACAACATCGAGTTTATAATAAACAGTAGCAGAAATATTAAAAGGTATCATAAAATAATATGGTATTTATAATTGTAGAACTACTGTTTATTCGAAATTAGAACTACTACTACTACTACTACTACTACTACTACTACTACTACTACTACTACTACTACTACTACTACTACTACTACTACCTACCACTATTACTATTACTATTACTATTACTATTACGACTACTACTACCTACTGCTACCACTACTACTACTACTACTACTACTACTACTACTAATAATAATAATAATACTGGTAACAACAATATTAATAGTAATAATATGTCCATTTATATAACGCCAAGCTCCACACTATAGGAACATTTGAGTTCATGATTGCAATACAAATACATGTACACCTATTTATCCTGGGTTATCTACACGGGTTATATCAGAATTGTCTATCATCCATATATAGTCCTTACGGAAACACAAGAATATTGGAATTCGCAAGTTATATATAGATACATGTAGTCTTATTTTGATACCATTATCCAAATAGTTCATCAAAGAAACTAACAATGCATGCAGTGTGAACCACTATCTGTATCATAGTTGACAAAATACATTAAGGGTTAGCCAGTATTGTGTGGGGAAGCTTTCTAACAAATGTCGGAACTCGACTTTAGGAATCTAGTGCATGTTATCGCTTACAGATTAATTCTAGCAATGACAAGAATACCTAGGCCCACATTAAGCGCAAACATAATTTTATGTATGTCCATTATTTAAGGCTTTAACTGAATTTAATATTCTGAAGTCATAAAAACAATTAATTACAAGATATGATTTGCAATTAAAAGAGTGATACTGGATCGGGAATTATAGTTTGAAAATTTCTCTATGGGAGAGGGCACTGTATTTGTTCGTTGCCATGGTGCCACGTGCAATGGACGCTATCTCTGCCAGACACGATGCAGTTTCTGCGGGACTGTCGTCATGGTCGTCCGCCGTCCCTAGAGAGCTTCTTCCGTCCACCGTCGTGCGTTCTCTACGTCAGTGTTGTCCTAGCATCGATGTAGGGAGCTCCGACAATTACGCGCGTGCGCAAATATGCGTCGGAAAATCATCGCCGACGATGCTCGCAAACAGTGTATAATGTATCGTGAAAGGTTTCAGTGACAGTCCCGTCCATCAAATTTCCATTTTCGGACAAGAATTACTCGCATTCTCTAAGTTTCCAGTTAATTTTCTGGCAGTTAGTTTTGTTTGCTGTGCGATTAAGGGAGCGAGAGACTGAAATATGAATCCCTTCGGCCTCCAGACCCTTAGATGATTGCTAGAAAATTACATTATCATATGTCAATACACTCCGCTCGTGTACCAAGGATGGAGAACAGAATAATTATTGATAGTTAGTGTCGCGGTGAAAATATATAAAACAATGTTTCCTGCGCATTATCAAACGTAAGGTTAGATATCATCAATGCAACAGAATATGTAGGAATTATATTGATATTCCGAGTTCAGAGTTGGTCACACTCTGATGTGACCATTGCCGCCTGGAAGTCGTCATTGGTTTCATGTTGCCAGTACACAGATAGCAGCTATGATGAACCGTTGATGTTCAGACTTCAGAGATGATGCCACAGCAAAACAAACATTATTTAGAACCTGGACTAAGCGCGTTGAATAGAGAATCAACGATTCGTCAGATAATGTTCATGTGAGGTGTTTTCAGAATATTTATATAATTACAATTAACTTAATCCCGATCTCAGTCATGTACGAACGTATACATCTTTCATGACGTGGTATATCTTCTTAACCATGGAGACGAGTCTCTCATAGCTATATTGTCATTATTGTCCATATTATCATTACACAATACTGAGCACCTACGCACATACACGTACAGACTGGCAAATTGTTTTCATCCATGTTTTAGCACGGGCCTTGTTAAAGCATGTTCCGCAAAAACAAGGCCCGTTTGTTGACGGACAACTGTACAAACCTGCGAGTAGACCTGATAAAAACCAACTTGCTTCGCTACAGGAAACACTCAATCTTTGGTGGAAAATGGTGGACGATGAAAATGAGTTTCAATTTGAGATAATTGCCAGTGGACGCCGAGACAGCACGTCTACGTGTAACCAGACCCACACAGACCCGACCAACACGCATTACGATGCTGTTTTACAAGTATAATTTGAAAATGTAGCCCTGTGTTTTATTTGACCTTTGTCTAAATCCGGCGAGAGAAAAGTCAACCATCTTTACATTTAATGAACATTAGGCGCGGGATGGGTAACTGGAAGTTACGAGAGGGAGTTGCCAGCACGGGCAATGGACACAGTATCTACCTAACACATAAACCCGACACGTCTTTGATGTTACTAGTTGTTTGAAGAGGAGACCAAAATGTTACATACGTTACAGCGGGAAATAGAGAAGTCAGTTCTAGAAGAAAGGACTTTTCTATTAATATGATTAAGTCTAGCATAGGAAACGATTATTAAAGATGTTATATGATAGGAATAGTTTGCAATAAAAGGATTCGTGATCTAATAATAATCAATAAAAGTCTTAACTGCGAATTAATGACGCTATACTACTCGAATTAATGATGCTATATACTACTAGAAAATGGGCTGAAAACCAATATTGTTACATTGAAATTTACTCAAAATAATAAATAAGGTATTTAGATGGTAGGCGGTAGAAAAGGCAATCAAAGACCATACAAGTCATGGGATTAAATAAATATACCTGTTCATAATGGCTGTATGCATGCATGTTATTATTACAATTCATTGTCAGTATAAATGTACTATTTCCTAAGTAAATGTTTCATAGTTTGAGTACGAGTACTATAGCAACATGGGTAAGCATACACAACTGTTCTCAGAATAGTATTAGTAAATAATTCCCAATTATTGAGTTAGTCAAACACATAATACCCTACACTGTAAATATGGTTTTACATTAGCAACTTTGCTGATGACAAACATTTTATTGCCGAACAATGCCTTGTCAAAGAAGAAGAAGCAGCGTGTGCCCGATAGATCTGCAGAACTGTCTGGTAATCAGTTAGTGTTTATATACTGTTTGTACAATATATACATGTACACGGGACTTAATTCAAAGCCTAGGACGTAGAATTATACACAGGACAATTCTAAGACTGGGGGGAATCCCGTGGCTTTTCCTGTGTGTCTATTATCAGAGTGGAGTTAATACATCGCCCTACTCCTCCAGATCAACCCGTGCGTTCAAACCGACGCTTAAAACATTATGATTAATAGCGTTTCGATGTATCGTCCTCTCGTGTTATATGATCTGTGTTTTCAATACAAACTCACAGCCAAATTCACAAGGCGGAGAGAGTAATGCAAATGTAGATTTCATCGTAGTGGTATTGATTGACAGCTATGGAAACAGCGCATATAGTCAGTGGCAGCCTCCCTTTCGATCTCATCTTTCGGGAAATGTCACGTGATGCTATCTTCGTGGAACATTTGCACGAAGCGACAGTAACTTTACGATGATTGGTAACGTATTTGGAATTGTTTTTAAATGACTTTTCCTCCAATGGAGTAGAGATATAATGTTTGTATAATTCACTAAGTGCACGTCCGTTTGTATGGTGTAGGTCCTACCTCTGTATTCATACTCGTGGATGAATATAAATTTGGAAATATTTTCTTAACGAAAACATTAGTAGTTTCACGGTAAAATAGCATCTTATTATACAATGTGAATTACAAAATATTTTCTTCATTATGACACATTTTTATTTCATTATTTTGTGTTATTTTGTGGTATACTCTGGTAGGGCTATTTTTCGTAATTGTTTCCAAATTGCTCATTGATTCTTTACGGTACCATTCAATAGTTCAATATACTTAACGTATATACACATGTTTCCCATTCAATAATTCAATATAGTTAATGTATATACACATGTTGGCCATTCAATAATCCAATATATGGTTAATGTATGCACACACGTTGATTACACATTACCATTTGGATCGCGAGTTTCCGCCTGCCCGTCTTTAGAAATGCTAAAATACAAATTGTATTTGTTTATCCACCATTATCAAGAAAAAAACATTTGCTCTGAGCGAGGGGTCCTAATTCATTATTACTACGAAAAACTAGCTAATATTTATTTTAAGAAAAATAACTCCGCTTTCGTTTTAGTTCGTCCATATATGTAGGACAGAACCTATCATACAAGATGAGATATGTTTGCATTCATCAAGGATGAAAAGAAGTGCAAACATTTGTTGAAGTAGCCGGCCGGAATCTTAGACTATCCTAGCCGCGGTCTGTAATTACCACACTTAATTCCTAAGTAAAATCAATCAAATATACATTTTATAATAAATAAATATCAGTTGTGCTCGTTAGGAATTGATCGTCAGTATAGTGTGTTTGGTGCCTGGTAACTCGGCCGTGGATCTGGCTATGGCGATCTCGCTCACAAGTCTAACACTGATGCGAAATAACTTCCCCCCTGATTAAATATCATCTCTGAGCGGCGGGGGAAATTTTCTTTCTCCTTTTCCGTATAAATATCGACCGATGCTTAAAGGAGCACTGTGTGATAATATTGTTTCGGTTGTCGTGTGATTGAGACCTGATTGACAAGCCATTATACACCGCTCGCTAGTTTTTATTTGCTGCGGAATCTTTATTTTGTTTTGTTTCAGGCCCGAAAAAGCTGTTTGCTCAATTTTTGATTGGACACTAATTTGTCTCCAACTTCGGGAGGGGTAATTTTCGGAGATAATGGAATGGACGTCTTGTCTGATATGTTCATATCTACGACACCATCCTTCATTTTTTAAATTTTATTATACACGTATAGTCCCTGAAGAGACGCATACGCAGACGCATATATTCATCATCAAAAACAAATAATACATCAAATATTGTTTCAAACATATTTATATCAGTATGGCAATATCGCTCACACTATATTATTGTTATTATTAAAATAGTATTACTAGTAGTATATATACATGTATATATACTTAGCAGAAGAAATAGTGAAATATCTTAATCTGAAAAGAAAAGTGATATATTCACCGCAATGACTGTTAAAAATATCCCCTTGCCCGTATAAACTCAATCATAACTTATTAATTTCAATAAAAACATGAAATATCCGCTATATATCATGAAATTAACAATAATTTACAATTTCCTTGTGGATACAAATACTGAAATCCTTTAAAATATATATGTTTTAAATTAAAAAGAAGAAAGTTTGTATTTACAGTGTACTATAATGCAACACATAGGATTTTTGTGGGTTTCATTCACCGATTTTTATATATATACGTCAACTCCACATCATTATTAGCTAGGTGTGGCCATAGAACAATGTTGAAGGCAAACATTGGCAGATAATGGTGGGCTACATGAGGTGAGGTTGGCATTATCTGCGCGACAAAACCTGGTCGGCAAGTAATAACAACCGTAACAGTATGGTTCTATGCTGTGGCTTTAGAGGATGTCCCCATATGTTTGCAGGTTAGTATCTTCCAGCAAGGAAGGTCAATATATATCCAACCAAGTAAATGTTTTAATAATAGAATGGTCGCTTTCTCCGGCGAGGGTACTGATTGTATACATAGAGCAAATATATGTTATTCTGTTATGGAATTAGGCTGTCTATTTCAAGGGATTACACGGATGTTTCGCAAGGAATATCCAAGTATATAAATGTACATATAGCATGAATACACGAATATAATTGTACTTTAATATATTCTCCCAAAATTAATTGAAATAGTTCTGGAATACGATCTGAGGTTAAATTATTTGTCTCCAATATTTGGGCAGATGTGACATTGGATACAAGCTAGAGGTATTAATACTATTTGTCTATGATTTAGTTTACCAATGTAAAAATAACATGGTAACATTTCCTATGCGCAGCTGTGTGTATGATATGCGAAATAATACGGTATTTATTTTTTCTTCGTATACAAAACGTGACAGAAGATGTTTCAATCCTGTACAACTATGAGACTATCAAACAATTAACTAACCGGAAGTGCTGCACGTAAGATGCATTCTTCCACAGTCTGTCTTATCTGTGGAGTCTATACCAACGACCTATCACCAACAAACATGCAGTACGTATATTTCAAACAAACTGGCACTGTTAATGACTCTTACCCTCCCAATTATCACAGACTTGGGCTTATAGCACTCGTATAAATCTACACCAGCGTAAGACGTATTGACGCAGCGATTAAATCTGTATCCAGTTAATGCATGCACAATAGTGAACAACTAAGTGTTAGTGAAAAGTGAGGCGCTTCTACAAGCAACACGTGTCTTGTAATTGCCACACGCGGGTGTAGAGTAGATCCTAGTAGTATGTACGTAGTGTTGATCTACGTCCATTAAACTGTGTGCGTTTCATGATCGGCCATACTAGTCGGGCCTTGAAATCTCGTACTCGAAGCACAGCTCGGACCTCGGCCAGTTCGTGATGATGCCTTAAACAGCTGCCGACGACCGCTACTACAGTCTACTACAACACACGACTACACGTTCCCGGTCATTCATGAAAACGAACCCGTAATCCGTGCCAATAGTACAGGAGACATCATCAGTTTACGTGCAATGTTCGGTGGATGTACTCGGGGATAAACACGAACTATAGTAGTAAATGTATACGCGTTTAAATTAAGGAAACGTGATATATTGGATTAAAAACTAAATTAAGGCGGTCGGTATATGGAATAGCTATAGTATTTCTTTCTGTGTCGAGTTCAAGAAAACGCGCCAGAGTCGTTGAATTAACAGCAGGGTGGCGATTAAGTTTGGGGGGAAATACGATTTATAAATAACAAATTTAATCATTCTTTTCTGTTCTGATTATTATTAAACAATTTAACATAAAGTAAGATAAATAATTTACCTGCTAAGAAAGTATTGCCCACTGCGTATAATGAAAACTAATTCATATAAAAGAAATGTCAGCGCGAAATGTGTCCGATGAACATTTTCATAAAACATTTACCTCATGATTTTCACATGATAATCCAAATTGTATTATTATGAATGCATTACTCAATTATTATGAATTGACCAAAACAAAGTTTACCACACCTAAAATGTTCTTAGACATCAAGTAGAACTGTAAATATCCATCAAAAGAAGGTAGTCAGAAAACTAACAACATTTACACTATTGCTTGAAGCTAAATCTGTAAAAAGCCAGAAATGTTAAAATCTAAATATTACTCTAGAGACAAAACAAAAGTTTAAATAATATCAAATTTAATATTATAAAATAAAATTGAAGTATACTAAATATAGTAATAGTCTCATATATTTACTAGTATGTTGGTCATGAGTTCTTGTGATGAAGCATATGCACAACTTTCATATACTTTATCGTATCGTATCGAATGAGAATTTCGCCGTCTCCTTTTGAGGAGTATCAACGTACAAAACAATAAATATAGTCTACTGGAATTATTTCCGAATGTATTCGAATATATGTATATGTATTGAACAAAGGACAATCGACATGGATCTGAATGGAGCAGTAGTCTAAATCAATGGAGCTGTCGGCTTCCCGCCATCAGACCAGCGCGCTGATACTAAAGTGCGTCCGTGTTTGAGAATGAATTACAGAGCTTCTGACCAGAGACTTAGACGGAAAATTGAACAACTCCTTTCTGTAAGTAGTTTTGACTGGACAAGGAATAAAATATTGCATTCATGCTTAAGTAATATCGACTGGGAAGTCAATATAAAAATTGCCGCCGTCGTCACTTTAAGCTCAGAGATGTTTAGTAAACTAAATGTGTCGTCAATAGCAACTAGCGCTGTCCCGTGGGAAAGTGGGTAATTTGATTATTGCCGGATTTGAGTAAGACTCCCAAAGTATATATACGCATCTATGATCCCGAGTATAAAGCATAGCACTAAGGAAGGCTAACTACTTGGCCGATATGTCTTCTAGCCGGACAGCTTTCAAGGTTTATAAGTCCAAATTGAACGCACCGGACAATCGCACCTAACCAATGGTCATTTAATAGGTACGCCTGACATTCTCTGCGTCCAAAGAGATTGTGTAGCCCCTGGTCTGCGTTTCGCGAAAAGGACGTACTGTAGTCCGGGCGTAGATGGAGGTGTACGTCACTTCCGGTTATAGTAAAACCCCTGCCCGGATTGCCGGTATACATGTACGACCCTTTCGCGAAACGCAGACTTGCATGGGGGCCTCTTCTCGAACGTTATTACGGTCGTAGGGCAATCTTAACGATACAGTATGGCTACGAACTGTTATTAGGTTAAAGAACGTTTCGAGAAGAGGTCCCGAAGTTACGAAACGTTTTGAGTATTATTTCATGTTAAAGCTCAAATTTACATGAGGATTTGTGAACAAAACTTTGAGCTGAGTATGAAATCGTACTCCAAAAATGTTTCATGCTCAAAAACGTTTTCGTACTCAGACAATTTCGTATTCTCGGAGCATGCATTTGACGAAATGATCGTACTGTAACCCTGGTCTAAATCCGGGCGTACGCCTTGCTTTTACTATAGCAGGAAACTACGTACACCTCCATTTACGCCCGGACTTCCGGTCCAACACTTTCGTGAAACGCAGACCAGAGTCGTATACTAGTATTCGTATCGACACCAATCCTATATAATTTGAATTTCTATATGTGAGGTCTTGTTGGTGTTTAGTCAGGGTGGTTGTGTGGCTGAGCTCTGTGTAGTATGAATTATCCCCGTATCATGACGGTCAATCAGTGTGTTTATGTTCCTTGCGCATGCAAACTATTCCAACACCATTTAATCAACAAACTCTAAACTTGATATTGCAATCACGTACGGAGACCGTAAGAGCAGTTACCGCATCGGGTCCAAAACAAACTCCCATTTCTGTAATGAAATTTGTCAATACGTCGGGAAACGTTTATTTTACGGTTTTTAAACCAAACTCGTAAACGTTCGTTGAACCGTCTCATTTGCATTTTATCTAACATTGGTTGTTTAATCGCTACAGGGAGTTGTGGTGATCGGGCGTTATTTGCCCTGACCAAACCCAGTCATACCAGGAGTGACATCTCCCGGCTTTGACAGTTTGTCCTCTATATAACTCCGAGGGTGACCAGGCATCTCAATAACGTGGTTTCGTAATTTTGGTATGTTCGGGATTATAGCGGTATGAAAACAATCCATTCCAGGGATCTCGGAACCCTCCCGGTGTGTCGCGTACCAATACTAGCACCAATAAACAAAATGAGGGAGTAAATGTGTCAACAGGGAGAGATCTCCTGGTCTTGTTTGGCTTGAGACGGGTTTTCGCGTTCCACATATCACTGAGATTGGCAGCCCCCCACCTTCCACCCCCTCCCCCTTTGTCAGTTACAGTTACCGGAGGAATGGACCCCGGGGGAGAGGAGAGGAGAGGTGATGTGTG
>JAVCKZ010128671.1:0-21937 GCA_034780755.1 Lepetodrilus elevatus
TGCACAACACATTGAAGAAACCAATGCTGATTTAATTACAGTGTGCAGTATGCTACACATCCACGGGGAGCAGAGGGAAAAGGAGGGAGGGGGAGAAGAATGTATGGATACATACATATACCGAGAAAGAAAACGAAATAATGCAAGACTAAGCAAAGTATATGAGATGACAGGGAGACAAAGCTAGACATATATAAAGTATAGCTAGCTAACGAGAGAGAGAGAGAGAGAGAGAGAGAGAGAGAGAGAGAGAGAGAGAGATAGAGAGATATATGGAGAGATATAAAGAGAACGAGAGAGAATGAAAGAGAGAGAGAGAGGTAGAAATATGTATAGAGATAATGAGATAGAGAGAGAATGAGAGAGATAACTTGTATTGAGACATCACTAGTATAGAGTATAAGAACTAGAGACAAGTGTCCAGAGAAGAGGAAAAACAAGAGATAGAGAGACATACACATACACATGCGCACGCACATTCACACAGTTCATGCACGTCGTTAACACTCATTGAATTATAATAATATTAATATCCATTATACACAACTGATTATGTATCTCAAACACATCTACAGCCTCACACATATAAGTTGTAGTAATTCTGATAGCGGGATATGTTTGCAGGGATCTGAACACTTATTGGCTCGTAGTAAGTCCGGGGCTCCTGCAGGCGCCGAGCCATGCCAATGCTGCCACCGCTACCAGAAGCTAGGCGGTCTTCAGCAGGCGCAGCGCGTTACTGGGCTGGCATCCAGTCTTGTCCGCAGTCCTCAAAGCAGAAGACAATCTCAATTGATCGGAGTCCTTCTCAACTCACAGAACAAGAGGCGATTTGCAACCATATGGACTTCACATGACTTCACCCATGTTTCATCATATGAAATTCTTCCACTGATATTCTTTGATATTCTTCTGTGCACTTTCGATAAATCGTAAACGGCTAATTGCATGCGTTCTTAGAGAACAGAGCTTTCTGGATGAAAGTGTGCGACTGTGGTGACGTTAGTGCGGACACACTCCAGATGTAAGCTATATATGACAGAGTGAGAACAAGGAACATTCGGTGTCACATCTGGCGAAAGAGGATCTGTATGCTTTGAGAAGACTAGATCAAGGTAAGAGTACTATTAATAGTTAAAGTCATTGCCCATATGTAAACCGCAAACCATGACATTTTCCTGAAGTGTACAGTGTTTGCAGTGTATGTAATATAAAAGTTTACGTTCCACCTGCTACTGCACACGCTACGTCTGCGTATGCTCCAGCCAGAATCATATTACGCCAACGGAATATTTCGTTTTTCATCAACCCTCCCTTATTGTGAAAAGGAACCACGAAAGGAACATTTAGAATTAATCATACTACCTGTAATACAATCATAGGTCTTCAAATTTCATTATGTTCCTTTCAAAGCGGTTTCGTCTTAGATGCGTTCCATACTTCTAGTTGAAGTTGAGACAAGCCATTATCCACAGACGATGCTTAATTCCTGACTGCAGGAATCATAATTATCACTTACTACACAGCGGCGTTCCTCCTAATTACCCAAGAAATAAGTTAGTAAATCTTATTAGTAGGTAATTTGATATATCTGATGGACCGATCACGCCGTGCTTCTAGATATCAACGCAATTGTATGAAGTAAATTGATAGTAAGTAACTAATGCCACGACCATGAACCATGCTGTGGTTGTTAGAACTTTATAATACAGTTACAGCCCGATACGGCTCCAACACACAGTCAAGCTGCAATATTTACCCAATGTCGTGAACTCTAAAGTACAATACTTTCCTTATCTGATTGGAATTGATTCATTCTATTAATTACGATGATAAAGGCCAGATTTGTTCTGTCCGATACGGGTATTGGGTCTATGACCAGTCTTGATATTCGTGCTCAATAACAAGACATCCCATAGTGTGTTAACTTGTATTTAGTTATTATTCTGTTCCAAATGCATCTGAACGGAAACTAATCATATCACGCAAGCATGACGTCATGTACTTAATTCAATATAATTTTTCTTTGGAATGGTGGAGATTATTATGTGTATAGGATACAATGTACAGCCTAAAATATGAATCGATGTTAACATTGGCAAGACTAAATCTTCTTAAATGATAAAGGACACATCCTATACTAGCGTAGATCCTATTTCGTCTGGTTAGTACCCCATCTTGTTCTACAGCGAGGGGATGCACTTCTCTGACAAAATGTTCTACTTATCGCCGCCCAGCAGAGAGTGAATACGTCGTTACTGTCAGATTTACGTGTCAATGTTGCCGCGGAATGTCATAAAGAATAAGCCACTTATTCACTTATAAAATACAATCTGATCTATTAGGTCATAATGGGAAAGTATCCATACTGTTTCATATAAATAGTCAATCGTTGCAATCTGACAATTAATTTAGATTGAGAATAATGATCGTTCATGGGAAATTAGTACGACGATTGATTGGTTCAACCGAATACTTGTATTAATCCTCCGTCTAATGTTGTTGATAGTTTTACTAGTATATTGTACATTGTTCAGCATCGGCATAACACAAAACCCCGAATATCAACGTGTTTAAGTCGCATAGTATGTACAGTACATCACATGCAATCTGGAAGTTAATGCAACGCACCCTTGATTTATACCAGTACTCGGACACTATTTAACGTAGATGATCAACATTTGCTATAGTGTTAGAACATGCGTGTACCGAATCAGTTTCAAAAGTACGTATACGTTAAATATACATTAGTTTATTCGGTTATCTACTGTAACTGTTGCAATTTTGGAATCGTTTGGCTACATTAATTTTCTAACACTGTATTAAATGTAAGTGACCTGTGTTGAATATGTCTTCTTCTTTTTCTTCTTCTTCTTCTTCTCCTCCTGCTTCGTCGTCTTCTTCTTCTCTTTCTCCCTCTCCTCCTCCTCTTTTAATTGTCAAGCAATACGTGGTATATCGGGTCAAAATAACACGTACTCGACTTTACATCCATAGGCTACGCAGGTTGCAAAAAATATTGCAATCTTTATTCAATCTATAGTATGCATAATACGTGTACATTTACTCTAAAAAGTACATATCATCAGCTGAGAATCACGTTGTTCTAAGTCCATTTTTCGAAAATTATTTAGGATGAGATAATATACATTTCCCCAAAGTTTCAAATGAAAATTCCAATTGTAAATGAGTTTTTCCGAAAAATATATTTGTTCTCTCTCCACTATTTAATAGAGACATCTGAATTTTCAAATGAGTTTTACACAAAACGGTAGTGAATGGACTTAGAACAACGTGGTTCTCAGCTGACAATGTTTCCAAAATGCCAATACGAATTAAATCGCAGCCTATATTTGAAGAGGCGTTGATGTCAGCCACGTCTGTGAATGCGAAGTCTGACGACTAACAGTGCACACTACGACGTATCCTAATTGTCGTATAAATCCCAAAGATTATACAGTAAAACGTTGCTGTAGAATCTACGAGATATATACAACAATTAAGGTGCGCAGTAGTGTTAGTCGTTAAACCTTTCACGCCAACAATGGCGTTACAATTCATTGCGAGATATATCATTCCAGTTGTTTCAGATAATAAATGTATCTTAAATATGGCAACACAATGTGGATAGACCAATTGTCAGTAGGCGACGGATACTGTTTCATTCGTGCCCATTTACATGTTAGGTTAGTCTACGCTTGTTCAATAGGGCATCTCTATCGGTGATGATACGTACACGTACTCTTCTATGTTTAATTGACAACTTTGTCCCTAACGTATTATGGTCCGTGGCTTTTATCCGAGGTTGTCTTTCAGTATTGTGTTAACATGGTTAACGAATCGTTGTTTTAGAAGAAATGTATTCCCGTTTCGTACCTTTAGACATGACGGGCGTGTTTGTTTATCTACAAGACATCCAATTGCTATGGACAGGATCGTTCTTGTAGTGAGTGACACATGATAGTGACGCAAATAGAGTTGTCCGCAATGCGAACAACATCATTGGCTGTTTTGCTCTATCAAATGTTATTCATTCCAACGCTCATATCGAACCACTCATTCCCCTTATAGCGTGTTCATTTATTACGTTATGTAATGTGTTGAACATTCGGAATCACATAGACCGCTTCGGCGAGTCGAGGAACACCAATATAGCCAGATCTTGTTCATGGGTTATTTGTAATCTCCTGTTCGTCGTTCCAACGGCTCGTATGACGTGACCCGACGGAACCAGCGTATTGTCGCTTTAATCCCAAAATAACAAGCCTCCTATGAATGCGGCGGTCCAATAGAAAACCAATCGTCATGAACATAGATTACGGATATGAGAAGATTAGACCTTTGTGGGAAGTGCTCATGATGAACAATGTTTGGACTGAAAATGGTTGATAGAATATGGGGCATATGCGGAAACTAACTTGTCTATATATGTGTTTGTGTTAAATGGTCTTCTCTTGTCCATTGTCAATCTGTGAGGACAACATGTGGAACTGTCAACATGCCTTCATATTCATATTGTTAGAAATTAACTAGTAATGTTGGTATGTTTCCTTAGTATTAGGAGCATATTTCCAGATCGATATATTGAACACGATCCCAATGACCATTGCTTCTATGGTAAATAGAAAAGTAAATAAGTACATGCGAACTCAGAAAGTATGTACATGTATTTCCCCCTACCATTTGAACTGTCTACGACATCCGTAGATGCGCATGCATTAAAGCATTACATCAGTTGTGTACAGTGTAACATATCGCACCTGGCACTTTGTTGTGTTCATCATTACCAAAGTTCAACCATGTAGATGGAGTTTCAATGAGAAAAAAGCAATAGAGATCCTCGAGCATTACGATCCTAAGCTGTTCGCGAAGGCACTTCGTCACCACACATCTAACTCTGTGGTAATCAGCAGGGACAATGGGCCCACAAATGTCTTCAAGACGGTTCATTCAACTGGGAACTCACTTGGAATCGGTTCCAAACCAACGGTATAAACAGTGATCGAAGAGAACACACACATGCCACGACCAATTCCGCTGACTGATCCTTTACAAGATATATGCATTTTCTAACAACAATGGTGTTGTTCCTACTGCTGCGCTAGAAGTACACACATCTCTATACTTTCAGTGCTGTTTATGTTTGTTTATACACACAGTCGTCTTTTATTATCCTTCTAATGCATATTAAATTCCACCAGATGGTGATAACGTATTATCCTATCCTATCTTATCTTATAATGAATATTACGCATGAGGTCATTCTAAACCAGACTAGCCACTTATAATGTCAACAAACAATTTGTTCTCACTTTATCTTTCTTCATGCAACTGGACTTCATTTTAATTATATTTCAATACATACATTTAAAGGCATACTATATCACAGATGGTCGACACATATAGTGGTCTAGCACGGTTTTACCTGAAAATAAATACATTTGGTTTGACTACAGAAGTACTTTATACAACCAGTTACTTATTCCACATGTCTCACTAGTTACACACATTTAAATATTTATATTATTATTCATTAATTATCTCGATGTTCGCATATTTGTGACAGTAGTCGTGAAAAGTTATTTTGACCATGTTCAATGCTTATAGTTGTCTCCTTTAGTAAGGACAATAGAGGAAATGTGCGATTTTATGGTGTTTTATTCGAGTTACACAGGAAGTATAAACTGCAATGGAATTGTACTTATCCTACAGCGGTAACAATATATTTTGATGTACAAAAACGATTATATACATGTATGCTAAGAGCATGTACTTTGCATGTTTAACTTCAATTCGGTCCAAAACGACAACTTACTCTATGCTATTATGTCTACGTATATGATCATGAGCAAACAGCTTTTAGAACATATGTTTCTAAATTCATAATGGCATGCAACCTTCCCATACATCCCCAATGATTTAGCTGAGAGAGATATCTTCATTATCCAAGATTTATGCCGGGCAATCTGTGCATTATCCATACATGCACTTACATGTATTATGCATAGTGTATGGGTCTTGACAATGCCATAACTCTACGACAATAATAACCGTTCTTGGTCGTAAACAAAGCGAATTTTACATAGATGGGGCAGCTGACCCCACGGCATAATGACGGGAGCTTGTATCAACTATGTAACTGCTAATTACGTTATTAACGCTACTTCAGAAACGCTCATAACATTATACTTGCTTGACTGACCATTCCGAGTATACGTTTCTTTTAACTAGCCAGACACTAATTGCTTTGAGAAACATGTCTGCATCGTCAATGCGTCTGTGACAGACAGACAAGCATACAGACAGACAGACAGACATAAATACAGACGTATTTTAGTTTGTAAAAGCCAAACCAATAACAGTCTGTGAGATTAATGAGGGATACACCAACTACAGAATAGGTCGCACTTCAATATATGTACTCCAAATCGAAATAGGTACACACGCTCTTGAAGTCATTGCTTCGTTATGAGTTTATCCCTGTCACGGACATCAGCCTGACGGAGACAGCCGGAGAAGATGAGAGCTATATTACATCCGCTGCCATCGTAGGACTGAAATGACAATCATATTTGAAGTTCCTCTCCATTGCTTGGTATATTCATTGTATCAGCGAAGCGTAAACTGCCTAATATATAACTCTCAACGAGTGGAAGCTACAAGGAGTTTGGATCCTCTCGTAGCATTCTGAGCACACGCCAATTAGCGTTAACTGCTAGATTGGTATTTGCCATAAGCATCTAGGCATTTCCGTGATCGCTATCCTTCCAAGAAGCAACGACTCAGGAAGTATGTGGACGACCAACATGTCTAGCTGATTACCCACTGGAAATGGACTCAGATGGACAGCCAGATTGCTACGAGTCCTTACCCCCTGAGATCCAAATCCTTTGTCCATACATCGCACGGGTGACCGTTACTAACCAGTGTCCTCAGGCAAATGGCTTGCACATCTAAATCAATGATATGCATTTATATGCATTTCATGGGCTATTTGAGCATCTCGATCCTAAATGAACTAGACATAGGTGGTGTTCCATTGACAGTGTTGGACGCACATTCTGGACAGGGGGCTGCTCCTTTCTAGTTGTTATGTCTGTACTTTCTGCCCGACGCATGCGCAGTTACCAAGGATCAACACCGCACATTGACTGCGCATGCGTCGGACAGAAAGTTCAGACAGAACAGTTAGGAGATTATACTGTAGCTTAATGTTTATTTTAAACTCAAAATAAAAATAATATTACATATCCACAATGTGCAGGTAACATACAACAAATCTTAAAGGTAGGGAGGTAAGCTCTATTCATGATCGGGTTTGAAGTTATTAAAATCTACCAAGTAGACCTGGATATGTCCATGGCAGATTTCTATTGTTCAGATTACGAATTTGAATTATAGTTTGAATGTTGAAGTAGATCAATGGTTACTAGTTGCCATGCTATACTAGTATATATGTGAGGTATCCTTACTAAGCCGCATATCGTGATTTCAAGTTTGTAACTTTTTACGGTGACTAGTAGTGAAAAGTAACTAAATGCTATTGTCACTAGTTATTGATAATTCAATGCAAATATATGTAAATCTATTACTAAACATACTCTGAATTACACTGTCTTGGGAAAGCCTACGAGAACACCATGATGCAACTGTTTTAGACTGCAATGTGTTCGTAATGCATGTTTCATCTGATAGTACACACGCGCACGCACTCACACACACACACACACACACACACACACACACACACGTTCACATGTAAGTACACACACTCACTCACTCACTCACTCACGCTCATATGTGCACGCACGCACGCACGAACACACACACACACACACACACACGCACACACGCACACACACACACACACATACACACACACACACACACACATATATATATATATATATACAAACACCTCTTTCTATGCTCCTTTCTATCTATCTATCTATATATATCAATCTACTAGTATATATCTATCTATCTATCTGTCTATATATTTATGTATCACCTTCTATATCTACATATATCAAGCAATATAACCAACTATGCATATATACCTAGGCTATTCATTCATTCAGATATGAATGATTGTATGAAAGTTTTTTTCTAGCGAAGATTGCAAAGTAATAACACTAAGATGGACGCATGATAGGCAGATTCCGCAATAACAACACGCGCTCGATGGCAACTCAGAGTTCAACCATGAGACGTACTAATTGAAATAATCAACCTCCCAAAGGAGACATTCATATCCGGCCCTTCCTTGTAGATACGTGTTTCCGCTGTGTACATGTTACTGAATGGTTACTATAGTTAATTTATGTAGATCTACAGTGGCTATTTGGACGGTACCTGTCATTCACATGGACGCCCGGATATACAAAGTCAAGTCATGCTAATAAGAATGGCGAGATAATGATGCAGATATAGCCCATGCATTACTATATAATCAGTAATTCGGTTAATTAGTCTACAAATGTAAATTAGCGCTGGCAACACAATAAGCACTTTCTTATGGATGTTCATTAGTCGCTGACGTTCCTAATGGTTCATATCAATTTTTGTTGTATGTTTCCAGCGTAGGAGAGAGCTATACAATATAACAACAAGTCATAATGTCAGGGTCATGGGCATTGTTAATCATAATAATGTTAATGATTATATGTGTGTTCATTTTCACCCTCTTCGGTGCTAATGATCCACGTCAATTCTTCGTATTAATATTTTTTTCAAGTTAATAGAAATCAAGCTATGCAATAGAACAACACGTTCATGGTCAGACATATTCAAATACTGCACTTGTTGACATTGGAAACTGTGGCCCAGCATCGTGTTCGCTAAAGTTACCTTTCTGACGAACTGATAGGATGCGTTATCTGTAGAGTGGCAATATACAGATATCATTCTTGGCCTTGGCAGATGTACGGCAACATTCAGCGCTACGGATGTTGCGGGTTTCCTCCTGCCCTAAACTGACAAGACGTGATACAGTATAAGTGAACTCCAATTAAAAAAACCATTATGCATTGTAATATGTAGTTTATCTTGTATTTATACATATTTAAACTAAACAATTTAGCTGTGCATTCTCTGATAGCTGTATTATGAGCCTTAGATATGGTTTCACTTGTATTTATGACTAAAGGTACTGTTTAATACTATTTTGCATTGCTAAATACATGTTTGTTATTAGCAATGCTTTCCATTTATCACAACAATCTGTAATCGTATACATGTAGTACCAGGCTAGTACCAATCCATGTATGCTATCGACGCATCACTGATGTTTTCCCCCTCAAGAGACTTTTGGAAAGTTACATATTCTAAAATAACCACTTTCAAAGCAGCTCGTGGGCTCGACATTTAACATTTGCTATTTCATATATTGAAAATAGAACATATATTTTAAGGTCATGGAATTATCGGAAATAGCTCTAAATTGATGCATTCTGGCAAAACTTTAATATCCATATTCACGTGACCAATGGTGAGATTTTTATTAAAAAAATATATCTCGATGACTCATTTAGTTGTTCCTGTTCCTGGCTGATATAGATACGTCACTGCCATTGGCAGATGAGATCTAGTTCACTTTTCTAAATGATGCATACATGATATGATTATATGTCATGTTGTAATGGAACTAACGTGCATTCCGACACAGTGCACCCGATAGAGGAAGTGTTACCCGAGATAATCTTTAATAATGCTGACCGGACGACTAATCATTAGTTATCATGTATATATTCCAGTAGTCTGTCGGCTCACTCCTCATTGCAAATGCCACATTATTACATTGCGGTAGGGATTTCCATATTGTCTACATGTTATTCAGGGTATAGGTTACTTAGTGCTTCAGGGCACGCTGTGCATTATTTCATTGTTCAAGAATGTTGCAATAGGCGTAAAGTAACATATACTTTATATATGCCGCTGCTTGTTATTCTACTTCCGATTGGGTATTTTTGACGGTAGAAAATAATGTCATTAAAGTCTTCAGCGAATGTACCTAATTTGAAATTGCCTACTCGTATCATGTCGTTACCTTCTAAGTTGTATAATATTACATTATAATGTAATAAATAATAAATTATAAATAAATAAATTATAATAAATTATAAATTATAAAATAATAAATTATGCATTTATATAGCGTTACTTATTATGGTATATAGTGCATGCTCAAGAGTGCTCAGTCATATGATCTTTCGAGGATGGTTTTCAGCATGGATTTGAACATCAAAACTTATAGAGCTGGTAGAACATTATATAGGACAGCGCCTGCTCTCCTGTAGGTGCTGTCCCTATATACGCTGGCCTGCGGGTTGATGGCACCACGAACTGTAAGTTGTATGAAGATCTCAGTGTACGCTCAGGTCTTTAAAGAGTAGCGAGTTCTTGTATGTAGGCTATATGTCACTGCATGTCGATGTAGTCACTGTGGTTGGCTCACTTCAACACAATCATGACGCACAGTCCGTTATGAAATATATCGTTTCCATATACTAGCGGTATGACGGCTGATTTTAATAATTTGGTATTCATGAGCTAATGAGCTAAGATTCATTACATGCATTCAATTAATAAGTGGTCACATTCGTTGTCGGAAACGGACATTACCACGTGGTACCATTGGTGTGTATCTACATTATCATTTTACTTCTAAATTTGAAAACAATGTTTTGCTTTACCTAAACAGTTTTCAACATATAAGTTCCATCCTAATGAATTCATTGGTTTTATACAGACGTTGAGTGGAGGTTGTTCCCTGCCACGTTTCTTCCTCAATCAAATACAGTGGATTGCACCGGAGTAGCAATTAACGTCTTTGCAAGGTCGTATTCTTCTTTTACATCACCCTAAACCAAGCTAAATGACGCTCTTAGGAGGAACCTTCTTTCAAAGCTGGACTTCAGTTCACTTTTCGAATAGAGAAAATGATTATAGTGGAAATTGCCGTAGCTTCATATTAGAGTCCAGACAAGATATATGCCTTCAGGAGATCGAACATCGAACAGAAGAGAAAGGTTTGTCGAGCTTAATGGCTGATAGATTAGGCAGCTCATCTCGAATAGCTATGACTGGGAAACGGGGGAGCGGACAGTGAGCTGTGCGACGTTGTCCCAATGTATGGGGCGACAACTCTGTTGCTAAGGAACATGGTCGTATAGTTTTCTAACGGAGTTCACACGTTCCGGATGCTTTTATCTCCTCCCCAGTATTAGCAGATCGGGAACTAGTAGCCTGCACGAGGCTTTGGAAGTTCTTTTGAGTTGCAGTATCTTATTGGGCCTGCTCCTTTCTAGCTGTAATTTCTATACTTTCTGTCCGACGCATGCGCAGTTACCAAGGAGCAACACCGCACAGTGTAACTGCGCATGCGTCGGACAGAAAGTACAGAAATTACAGCTAGAAAGGACCCGACATGTCATGACTTGTTTTTGTATTATTCGCATAATGCTATTCATTTTTAATCATATGCGTTGTATATTGTTATTAGTTTGATATGCCGGTATCACCGAAATAGCCTATGTTGCATACGAGTATACGAATTGGCATATATTTAGTCATATAGAATAACAAGGACGGTCACTTAATTCATTATGTAATGGGCACTGTCCTATGTATTCGGATGCCTTGGCTTCTTTACGATTCTCTTTAAAAGGTATGTCCATTTTACACATTGCCATTAGCACATGTCAAATACAGTCTCGTGATAAAATACTCCTGAGGCCAAAACAGTTTTTATCTGACTAAAACACGCTCGTCTTCTATACCATAACCAACAATATCTGTGACATGACTTGTGTGCATGCATTATTAATGAATGTTACTTGGTACATTGGCAGTCAACGTGGACTTCAGAACAAGGCAATTATCCGTCTAGTACTACAGACACTCAAGGACTTTAATGACTTTAAGGGGATCTCTTGTCACATCTGTGTTGCTTGGTAATAAAAGAAGCCTATGCAACAAGTGGTAAATCTAACACCTCGATGCTTTCCCGATAGACGATGTTCTACGACTACTCTAGTGGATAGGCTCCTAACGGCAGGACTAAAGCGTATGGGGGGAGGGGGGGGGAGCAATCCTCCGATGACAGCAGTTCAAGGATTCTGTAGATTTCGTACATAGTCAATATAATCTTAATCTCTGGAGGAAAATCCATTGGTCTGGTCAAAGTAGGTTTTTAACTTCATGTTACATGCATAACGTTTTCAACAACAACAACAACGGTAGATCCCCCGGTGTGTGGGCGGTTAGGTTTACCAAGACTGTCAACTGAAGATGACCATCGTACCGAATAACCTTAATAAGGATAGTTACATCCGGAATATTCTTCAAATGGCATTGGTTGTCACTGATTACGACAATCCACGTACCATTAGCCCTGCCCCCACACACATACATACGAAGCAGTGTAACTCGATATTAACGGTAACTTATATAACTGCATAGCCTATGACTAAGGTAGAAGTTAATGTTACACTAGAGTCGCTCCACTTCGTACAGGAAATCCCTATATTTTATCACCTGGATTAGCCGGCCCACCCATTCCAACCCACCTCCACTTCCGCTGTCATGTCTATCTTCCAGAACAGCGGAATTACTAGCTTATATTGGTCTGCCAATAGTTTAGCCATAGGGAACATCAATGGAACTACATTGGTCATCGGAAACGAACTAAAGAATCGCCATAAGAAATCCTCGCAGAAACGGTCTCTGCAATAGGAGCTGCCAGCAGGTGTCACGTGATCTTGTAGGAGGACCTCCTGAAGCAATGAGAAGAAAGGTTGAGATGGTCATCTAGTTCGGGGCTAGTTACATCCAGTGTTATGGTAATGAGCAAGTCATGCAGCATTCAGAGTAGAAACGTCATTTTGGGTCACGTGAATTCTGTACTTCTTGTCTTATCTCATTGAGAATAATATTCATGAATACCAGAACTGTGTACATACATACTGTTCTAATTCGTTTTTAAATATGTACATTTATGAATATTCTGATCACTTAATGCAGCAATTCGAGAGGGAATGAACTTGTTTCATGCTGCGATTAAACATACCTGAGTTGATTAGATTTCTCCATGGGCATTTGTTTTGGCACGGTTTCTATCGACTACTTTAGATACTTAAGATGCGTATGTAGCAGTATTTCTGGAGCAGTGTGTCTTTAAGTGTACAGTTCTAATGTAGTACGTAGGTTTTATTATTATTCTCCTGATGGTGTATGTTGACAGACCCACCGGCGTTCTCGTCATAGAGCTTCACGTCACCAGCGGGTAATACTAATATTTATGGAACTTCCCCTAAAGTGCAAGCGACATTCTCCCACAAGAAATACCAGAAGAGTATATGCCTGACGATATGACGAGCGGAGACATGCGCAGAATCTTCACGCATAAGGGTACTTTCTTTGAAGCATATTTACGCCTAAGTTGATGCGTGTCCGCTAGGTGCACGGTGTAGCAAGCACTTAGGTGTAGGCATGTTTCATAGAACGTTGCCCATTTCACACGAGCTTCATCATCAGGATGCTGGGAGGAATCTGGAGCTTCTACCCCGAGGCATACAGGGACCTTCGTCTGTGGTGGATATCCTTGACCATTGCCACGTAGTGACTACGACATGCAGAGCCGCCACGCACATCAGCAACTCATTTAAAAAGAAACCATGCATCATTTGATATTTCCAATTCTGAAAGGACGATGTGACAGGGGAAAAAGTGGACATGCAAAATGTGGATTTGGATGATTGAAACCTCGCAGTGATGTGATCTAGCCGTGTAGAAGTTTTATATTGAAATGTAATAGGACAGTATCCGAATGACATTTGACAGCACGCACGCATGTTAAACAGAATAAATAACTTTGCAAACTGCATTTGATTATTTCTTCTTTTTTTTTTTCATTTTCTCTTGGATCGGTATTCTTAAACTCATCACACACTTTGTGAATGGGGATGTCAACTTCATATGCAGCTGTCTCTAACAAGAAACAAAGGCCGGGAGACAGTCCTCCTGTATGTTCAACAACATGGTAATAATGCACATGCACGACAAGATATGATTAATTATCTGTTACCTAATGACCTCGGAGGGTTATGTTAACTGCATCGCCTTGGGGGAGCTTTTTCTTCTACGTGACGTCAGGCCAAACCAAGATGCTTAGCCTAAATTGAGCAAATGAGGATAGTTATTTGCCAACACTATTTATATCTGTGCTGAGATGCCCTGCGGGTTGACAGTTGTTTGTCATCCTTCCCTCTCTCTTTACCCAAAAGATATATTAATGCGTATACGAAGAGACCATTAGTATAGTGCTAGGAGTCCGGGCTGGGGCACCTAATCACCTACGCCTTTATTTGCTGTCCAACCTTCCAGGAATAACTCAGTTGTCATTTATTTGCGCATAGCCCGAAGACGACTTTGCAGTTTTCTACAAAATCCTATCACACTAATGTCATGTTGTGGCACTACAATCTTAATAGTCGGTGGTTTTACTGTTGTTGTGGATTTCGATTACATATCGAGTTCACGTGGAAGTCATCAAGTGTTATTGATCCTATGAAAAACGTGTTTTTATTAGTAATAAACATTCAAATTGACGACATTTTGATGTATAAAACAACATAATGCATACACACATACAATAGCGGTAATATGTACGCAACTTATTTAATAAAGCCAAAATATAGGAATATTTAGTATACATATAATCGCCTTTGTATCTCCAAATATATTTTCACCACTGTAGGATATGTACATTCAATTGTAGGTTACCTTTCCAGTAACACGTGAATAATCAGTTTGTAATGTACGATATAATCTCAATTTCGTATCGTTTAATATACTAAGGGCGATAACTGTAATAATTGAAAACGGTCATACTAATCTTTCAAGACCACAGGTACCAATAAAGCTACATCGTCTAATAAATATGTATTACAATATCGATAACTATTGCGATATATGAAATAATTAACTGGTTGTATAATTTACTTGTGTAGTTAAAACAAATGTATATACATGTTCAGGTAAAAGGTCGCTAGATCACCATGTAGCTCAACTATATGTTTAAATGCGTTTCAATCAGCATGTATACATCCTGCATTTGGGTTGATGAGATGGCCTGCCATGGTAGCTGACCGTCATGTAAATAACTGGAACTCAATACTGTCCTTGATATAAATATTACGGTCAGTATGTGGATTCCGTACATACAACTGCAATGGTTTCTGTCTAGCGGCAATGCTTTGGATCACACGTAATTGAATGTCACCAGTTGGCAATGCTGAACACAATCGCAAGCACCACTGTCTGCAAGAAAGGTAGGATGACTGCATGTACAGTACATCATAAGAAACATCTTATTGAATCGATACACACCAATGGCAATGCTTCCTAATGAAAAACATACTTACAACTTTACACCTGCATTGCAGCAAAGCGCTCCGAGCAAACACGACAGTTTCATTAGTTAATGATGCATACTATAGACGTATACGTAAATAATGTATATACAGTAAATGTCGTCATTCTCATTGGCACAGCAGTTTGAGAAATAGATAAACCGTCTGGGAGAAGACTTGCAGCTAAATTACAAATCTCCCGTGAATTCACTTTATTTATTTGACGTTTTTATGTTCCAATAATGGTATTAGCTCACCCCAAGGGAGTTGACTGTCTTAATTATGTCAGACCGACGCTTAGACTTATAGATTTATGCTGCATGGTTCAAATTTACTCTTGCGAAGTCGTTGTTTTCCTATGCTGGACGGATGCTGTATTTAGATATAATACTGACGCTATCCTAATTTGCCTTAGATGAGTTTGTTTTTTAAACTGCCATTAAAATTGAATTGGAGTACTCGTGCGAGATCGCAAGTGCGATAGGCAAATAGACATGTCTTAGTTATGATATGTCCCAGTAAATTGCGCGCGTCGTTAACACGAGTACAAGATGTATTTTCTTGGCATTTTGTCTTTAAAATAGATGGAGCTGTTCACTTTAGGAATTTATTAGGCCATTCCACGAGAAAGTCTTGAAACGGAAGACCGTAATCGCTTGGAAGCCACGTCAGATTGTTAACAATGACAACTAATGCAAGCAGCACTTTCTCGTCCATGTTCTTCTCTGGCTTCCAGAATGTGGAGTCACTTAAATGATCATACTCCATCATATCATTGAAAATACGACATTCGTCGTAAACCAATCGATAGGCAACAATTAGTTCATTGCCATAGCTATTAATAGACTGTCATTGCGTTTTGTAGAGGTGTGATGAACCGATTGAGTTTTATCATTGTGAAAAAATAAAGTGTTTTCCGTTTTGGATTGCATACTCATATTCTTCAGATCTGAAGTAATGAGAGATGTCCCTGAACGTTCACGCCTAAATTACTGAGAGATGGAATAAAGTAATAAAAAGGACATGCTGCGAAGGTGGTTCATACAGAACCTAAATCAATTGGGTCTTCATCTTCATCGCTTGTGTCATTTTGCCAGGGACAAACCAAGAACTAGTTCTAGTTCTTCACGAACATGACTTCTTTTTTTTCTCAAATGTTCAAGAGTTAATCGAGTGCCCTTCAGATAATCACGTTGCGCCGGGTAACTGGGGAAACTAGTGTTTATCTAAAACATGATTGAGTGCATTTGCATGAAGCTTAAAACTGCTTTGGTGAATCCTTACCCAAGTGGAGTTGAACAGATTTATCCCATCTGCGTTCGATTAGGTTAGCGTACGTCTCCATTCCCACCTAATTCATCTAATATTTCTGTTCATTTGATTAAGTAGGCATGCCTGTATCTCTGACAATGATGACGGCACAAGTATGCCAGTCAAACCAGTCTGACTGTGACAAGCGTATTGCTACTTTGGACTAATTTCACTACTTATATTAGCTGATTCCGTCTGAGATATATTAAATTGAGGTTTTAGATACGCCATACTGTCGTTGCGTCCTTATTGTCAAGATAAATACTAATTATGTTAGCTCGTGACTGAAAGGCCTAATCAGTCTGCATTTCCTACTTCACAAGCAAGGTCAGCGAGAAATTTGTTTAGGAATGTCTTAGAAACGGAGAGTTCAGAACGCGAATCTTCTTCCCCAATAGTCCCGCGTACTCTCCAGACCAAGAACAATGGAAGACGTACTATTGACACGTAAATTAGTTATCTGTTCAGAAGTATTCTCTCACAGGTCTGCATACCTTAAGGACTATAGGTTCACTCTTGACAAACCCAAACCTATTTACATATTATAGATATATTGAACTATATAGATAATCTCTACCGAGTGACTTGTTATATGAATGTTATCCTGCCAGTTGATAACAGTAGGCATAACCAAAATATGAGGCTTTGTCGAGGATTTTGGTTAGTTTATCAACGAGTTGGATAACATTGATATCAAAAGACACGAGGTTGAGATTCGAGTTATCACCCAATATCAGTCTTACGTAATTTAAGAAAAAAAAACAGCACTTCATGTGTGAAACGTTGTGTTTTTTACTGGGAAGTCAATGAACAAGCTGATGGGCATTTGCACTGTGACGTCATATCATTGTTATGATGGTGATGATGACAGTCGGTGGTGATGACATCACAATGGTATATACGCTGGCTACTGGAGGATAACTATGCAAATTAGTTAATTTCTGACCAATCATTGAATTTGAAAAATGTTATCTCCGGGAGAATAGCATCGTGGTCCTACTGATGTTATCTCCAGTGGGAGCCATACCATTCACTTTCGCGTACACACTACTAACTACTAACTATTAATTTACACGATAGTGATATATGGTTCATGTGAGTGAGTGAATATGGAGTTTAACGTCGCTGCGGGAATCTTTCACCCATTTGCGACGATAAAGCAATTCATTATTTTACTATACGTGTGTTAAAAACGAAGAAGTTTATAGTTCATGTATTCGGAAACACGTTTATGAAAACAAAATTAAGATAACTATACAATAATGAACAAATACACTGTTTGGACGACAGGCAGTTGGAAATACATCAACGTCCCAGCCAATATTAACACAGACTGGATCAAGACGCGGTGGATCATTATAGCGTCTATTGATTTCAGATATGCGATTTTGTGTTGCAGTGTATACAACGATAAAGGTCAGACCATCCAAACACGTCAACATTGCATTATTTCTTATCAACGTAACCTTTTCAAGTGTGCGGACCTCTTCAGTAAAACGATGGGAAATTTAGAATACTTATACCCCTCTTCCGGTCCCGTTGCCATGGTTTCTTTTGTTCTAAGTGTAGGTATATATCCGGATACACGTACACTTTTCTCAGAGAAAGTGTACTAATATTATAATATCATAAATTACACCGACGGAATGGTATAAGAGGTTAGACATTGAACCATCTGTCCAAAATATGGTAATAGTAATTCACAAATAACAACGAGTCTTTTTACTTTGACTACCAATTTACAATGTTTATTAGACATTATTTTTCACTGATCATATTTATACTGTAAATCTGAATAATAAGTTGATTTGACATATGAATTTATAAATACAATTAAGTATAGAATACTGGAATATACAATTGCTTCTTTTATTGGGTTACGGTATGTCATGTTCTATCAAAAAGGGTTACTAAAGCACATCGTGCGTATTTTGTATACGATGCCTGAGACTAGTAGTAAACCAATTAATCTGTTCCGTTTTAATGTAAGTATATCCGTAGTAAGCATTATTATGCCGTGGAATGGCAGCACAGTCAGTAGGGCCACACCGAACCAGGTTATACCTAGTATACAGGGGAACAGGCGTGACTAGTCACAGAACTATTATTGCCTTTCTACGACCGTAATTCTCTATTCCACCCTCGAATCCAACAGTCACTAAATTAGACTTGTAAGGACATTAGCGCTATAACTCTCAACGTATAACCGGTGCCTGGCAACACAACAAACGAATTGGAAATCACACAATGTGATTTACAATTAGACCGCCGACAATCAACAAAAAGTTGGAGGAAAAATCTTTACCAATAAAATGTCCCGAATGTCCAAGGAACATTCCATATTGTCCTTTACCAACATTACCAACAGTCTTAGGTTGTTAAACGTCTTGGAATATGTGCATGTTGGATGTGTGCTTATTAGTTTAAGGCGAGTTTAGGTTATTGCTTTGACGTAACTCGTGCCACTGTCGACATATTACACTATACTTATTCGTTTCCTGTGTCCCAGGCGTTCATTTTATATCGCATATACGATATTACTATCAGACAAATTAAAACATGGCTGATATTAATTTCCTTTGATCTTGGCAATAGAGTAAATGTGAATGCTATAGATGAAAGACGACGATCATATCTCCATCTAGAATAACGTCATTCTACCCTCCCCCTTCCTTCCCCCTTACCTCCTCCCCCATACCCAAAACGAAGAGATTACGATATAACCAAGTTATATATCTTCTCTATCACCATCTAGTTTAGCTAGAATTTTATTAAAAGAGAAAATTCGATTCTCTACGAGTCCTCCTATCGTGGGGTAACGAACAATACGAGTGTGTTTACTCGACGGCGATCAAGGAACGGTTGCCATGACACCGACGACGTATAAATGGCCGCAATTTGTTCAAAGACCAACAGGACATAAACATGGCGGTCGGCTACGCAATCACATTATCGTAACATAATTCGTACTAACGAACGGGTTATATAAGATCAAAACGAGATACGTTATTTTGAATTAAAGTTACGTGAACATTATTTCTCTGTGACAATGTACATTCCACTGTGAAAGGGTTTCGTACATATCCGTAACGATTTGCACGTGAATTGGTTAAGTTTGTATATTGTGTTCTAGAACACTTTCATTTAATAATATGAATACAGTTAATTACACATCAACGCTTAACACTGCTAATCTTTTAGAGAATGGTTTAGAGTAGGAAGAGTATTGATTACAATGGGCTAGTCAATATTCAGAAACGGTGACATTGTTGCGCATGATTACTTTACTAGTATTTTGTATGTGTACCTTCCAATAATAACAGTCTACTTGTTGACCTCTGTTTTAGTTACAGTGTCAGTTAGCAAAGTAGAAGCGTATGTTCATGTGTCATTATGACATTCTAAATGTGTACAATGAATATGATACTACATGTGGAAAGATACACCTTACTAATCGTTGCTTCTAAATGTATCTAACCAAACTTTGGTAGGTAGATACAATTTAGTTGAACAGAAATACATAAATTTACTAGGGTGGTGTTCTATTGACAGTGTACTTTCAGTCCGACGCATGAGCAGTTACCAAGGATAAACACCACACAGTGACTGCGCATGCGTCGGACATAAAGTACAGACAGAACAGTTAGAAAGGAGCATCCCCTGGGCCTATGTGAATCCTATACAGGACATGAAATTGAAATCTGACATCCTCCACTTTCCGTCAGTTATGCACTCTTCTCACGTTTCAGAAAGACATACGAGTAATGCTTGTGTTTGACGATGTGTAGCCAAGCTACACATACCTTTACCTGTAGGTTAACATGTGTTCGTTTTCAATCAATATATGTCGCAATAAGCGATGTGTGTTTACATTCAATTAGCAAATACCGTGTAAGTTTCAAATGCTTTGAATCAGTTTACCATAGCATCGATCGTTATACACACGGCTGTCCAGATGGATCAATATATCAGTAAGCATACTTAGTTTAATTAATTGAAATTATATTAAAACAATTATGTTGTATATATATATAGATGATAAACACCGTACAAGCATGTGTTCATCTATAGCTATACACCATCATTTTGTCGAAAACTAATTCAGATTATTTCAGGTCAGACTAACATGACCTCCTATATCGACATGAGGCACAAACATCACTACTTTGTTGATTTATTACTTGTGCAGTCACTATTGTCAGTGGGTTTAGACCCTGCCTTCTGGTGACTATTTGTTAATGAGTGTATAGGATGACGAGTATACACACACATAAGGACACGCCAGCATAGACGGTGGAGCCAGTCTATCGAACAACATCGGCGGCTGCCGCACTATGTTTAAATACAATTATTTACGTTGCCGATAACCTGGTCTTGGTCCAATATTTTAATCATAGCCTAGCCGAGATTGCTGACCATTGAGTGGATCTTGACCCGTCCAATGCGCCTTCATCAAATCTAGATGAAGGTTGTTCGCCCACCGCGAGTACACATGTATTGCACATTTGCAGAGGAAGAGAAACATGTTTTCATTATCGAATGCTAAGGATTCAATTAATTCTCGGCCCGCTATCGTTTATCGGTTTCCAAACCGTTACCATTAAAGGATCCAAAGAGGTATCAGAGCGTGCAACGTGGGAAAAGGAGCGCGAGAAAGGGAGGGAGAAGGGAATCTGATTTATTTTATTGGGTATCGGTTGGGGTTGTTGACATAGGAAAGGACGGCCTCGTTACCACAGCATGCTGGCTTACTGTGTTTGAATATGCATTAACCTATACTAAATTGAAACCGACCGCTGGAAAATGTACACATCAGTTACGAAGACGCATTTTCAGTGTTGTCCCTGTCGGTGCCTTCTGCTATAATATATTATTTACTAGTATGTGCATCACCATCGTACGTGTTCAAGGAACGGCTATTAGATGGCTAGCTATACTGCTAATTCTTCAACATGTCTGAAAATGCATTAGCCTACTAACGAAGAACCGCCATTTCCGTATATCAAAAATTATTTGTTAAAGGCATAATGTCACATATATGTATGGTTGTTTTAGACTAGTTCTTATCTACAACTGCAAAATACATTCACTTGACATATATAAAATAATGTTTGTACTTCCAAAAACCTTTCCACTTCTGTTTGGTAGACACATATCCAATGCATCCCCCTGTAGTCTACTGATATACAACCTGAATATGGTCGTATTGTTAT
>JAVCKZ010128782.1:0-21934 GCA_034780755.1 Lepetodrilus elevatus
ATTATCAGCCGCCAAGAAAATATCTTTGTCCGGACAACCATTCCGGAGTTGCGCATGGTAAACAATACCCTGAATACCACGTGTTCTGAAACACGAAACAAATATATGTTAGGACATGATATATATACGGTATGCATGCATATATGCCAAACCGAAACGAAAAGACAAATTCCATAAGTAATTATACTTATTTTGCATGTGAAATATAAACACCTTTGTAATTCTCACCTAAACACTTGTTCTTGAAAAACAACCCTTAATAACTGCACGCACGACGCTGCTGCTCAAACTCCACGTGTGTTCGCGACGAAACCAAGTGGCACAATGAACTCGACGAACCGTGCGCGCTTCTCACGTGACTCACGGAGTGAAGTCACTGGGGTGAAGTAGAATTATATTGGGCAGACTTTGAATAGAATCAAGTATTACATGTATAAAGCACTGATATATTTAGTTTAACCACAACTGCCATATGATGATATAAGGCATACATCAACATTATCCCAGACTCGGTTGAGAAATCTACTTTGGAGCTCACTGATCATCACCATTGTTAGAGGACTACAGAATTTCAGAACCAGTCCTTGGAAATGAATGGAAATTGAGTGGACATGCAATTTCTGGCACCTTGCAAAAGCCTGCTGTTCTGATGTAGAGGTATGGATGCATCCTGCCGTGCAAATACACCACAGTGAGACGGACTAATGGAGGTGTACGGAGGATGAATAGGGGATGATTCAAGGTCACTGTGAAGACATTGGCACTCCTCTAAGTCAACTTCGCACCCACTACAACACTGCAGAGCAAAAAGACAGTAATGCGAAACTTTCTTTGCAACAAAGGCAAAGTTTACCCTACTGATTTTCAACGTGAGAAGATTCCTGACAAATTAATGTCCATTATCTATTCATGAATGAAATTAGGAGGTATGAATCCTAGCGATTAGCTTGCATGGACTCACAAGGAATATGAGCATGAAGGAATAAATATTGGCATTTCTTTTTATAATCCTCACGGGCGAAATTAGCAGATTTATAAGTAAAAAAACCAAACTGCTTGCTTCAAGAAAACAGTTTACGGAGAAAGAACAACATCGATAACCTGGAATATTTGGACCAAATTCGCGGGCTGGAATAATGAACGTTGATGACCTTTAAAATTGGTGAAAAACCCTTCTGGTTGGATGATATCTCTAAACAGAAGCAAACTCAAAATCAATGTTTCCCAAAGGAAAAACTAACAAGGCAGCAAGAAAGGGAATGGAATCCTTGATTTTCAATCAGTCCCCTAAATAGCCCTCAATGCCATCTTCGGTACTGTGCACCAAGACGTGCAAAAACACAAGACAATTCCATAGGTGACTGTGCATGGTGCCGAGCCCTCGGGCCTTTCACCATTGACATCTGATCGTACTCTAGCTTAACAAAGCTCCAGGATTAAAGTATACCGGCTGACCTCCACGTAACGTCCTCAGTCTTATAAATAACTCCACAGAACAAATGTAGATATTGACAAAAATGTCTGCAACTGGAATCGTCGCAAATGGGTGAAAGATTCCCGCAGTGACGTTAAACTCCATATTCATTCACTCACTGCAACTGGATCTTGGACTTTCATGGTAGTTTTTTTCATTATACACAGCCAGTAATTGTGAACTTTAAGAAGTAAGTCACGAGGTCAATATTAAAATCATATCCCGGTTAAATTAATCAGAAAGCTATGAACTAGTCTACTGGGCATATGCCGATATGGTATGGTTTCCTTCAGTAGAACATTGTTACAAAAACTTCAAAAGACTAGATGACAAATTATTTTCCATATGCCAACCACTGATCCACGTTAAAACTCAGAATTCCTAAAAGCAATCTCTATGGCATAATTATAATGAGTTGACTTTACAAAATTACCTCTAATGTTCCATGAGCATGGATCTGAAGATTCTTTCAATGAATGTTTGAAGATGAATTGCTATTTCTGAACTGTCCAGATGACGATGAATTGATGTACAATAAAATCAAAATAACAAAAATCATTGGTCCTAATGACCAAGTAGATATAAAATATATGAAAATCATTGGCTTGTGAAGAAATTGATTTGTTACAATAGGCCTCAATTTTATAGTAAATAACACATTTCAAAATAAAATAACACTCACTAGAAGTTCATAGTAAAACACATTAACCTTCTCCCTGCTGAATAAAATCAAAGTGTTCTATTTCTGCATGTGATCGGTCAAGTTAATTCGCCTTCAGCAGCGAGAGGGTTAATGACATTAGAACTTGTACAGTGCTCCCTCGATATAACACTGAAGTTGGGGTCTATGACATGCCACCCGCGTTATAATACCCGCGTTATATCAACGAATATAAATGGAGAGAATGCTTTTTTTCCTTTTTTTAAAAAAAAATCTGCAGTGCATCGAAGGGCGTTATATCGAGGGAGCACTGTACTTAGATATGACGTCCAAAACGTCAATTTAAGTAGAAGTCATTAAAAAGAGAATCAATTGTGCGGTGAATAAAGAAGACCATGCATCAATACGCTAGGACCAGTTGACCAATGGTGAGTTGCAAGAATCAAGGTAATGATAGACGTGGTGATGCCGGAAACCGCAAATGACAGGACAGTCACAATCACAGCATATTGAGTCTGACAGTCGGAACACACAGAGATCATTAAGTCAGAAATGCTTCTTTCTTGTACAATATTTCGTGACCTTTTCAGACCCGACCAATTTGATAGTCATAGTTATGTAGGACATACTAACACGGTAGACCAGGCCGACATAGGTGGCACTTATCTCATCAATAATTGGGTCGGGAACTGGGTCTGGGAAATATTAGTTGGCGAACCAATTGATATATTTTGTATTTACCGGAAATTGAGTCCAAATTTCATACCACTTAACCTTTCCACCATAATGGAAAAAAGATGATTGAACGCTAATGAAAACATGTTGAAATATTCACGTAGAACATATAGAACAAATAGAGAAGCTACTATTAGGTAGATTCCCATCTTGGACGCATGCCATCTGACAGAATACATCATTGCATACCACGATAACGCGATACATTGGCGCCATATTCATTAAGTGTTTTCGTCTTGCGCCATTTCTTTGTAGCAGCATTGACCTCTGACTATTACCTGTGTGATGCAGAATATTGGAATAAGGTGGTGAAAGTTTAGCAGGTTTGCAGATAAGTAAAAAGTAATAAGAACATTAGCCTTTGATGTTTAATCATTGTTTAAAATTCCTATCTGCCAAAACGATAACAAAACAGGTAAATTTCCCATTTGCGTGTTATTTTTCCTTTAATGATTTTAAATGTCTTTTAAAGAGAGTTCTAATCAGTGCTACGATATATATTTCATACTGTGTACTATGAAAACAGGTACTGCACTTTATTATTACAGTGCTCCCTCGATATAACGCCCTTCAATGTACCGCGGATTCGGATACAACGCGGGGTCCAACGTGGACTCCATTTTTTTTAAATTTAAAAAAAAAGAAAATTCTTTTTTTTTCCGTCCAATTATATTCGTTGATATAACGCGGGTATTATAACGTGGGTGGCATTTCATGCACCCCAACTTCAGCATTATATCGAGGGAGCACTGTATTTCATCAACAATTGCTATGTGCTAACAATTACAACGGCATCCAATGAATGACACATAGCACAATATTACAACATCACACACTTGAAAAGTTTTCAAAAGTTTTCCAGCTGAAAATAACTATCAACTTCAGGAAGCAATATCATAATAAATACACAATTCCAATAGGTTGCGATAAAATCCTCCGTTATATTTCCTATGTCCTGGCAACTGAGGTGGAAAAACACTATTAGATAAGCAAAGCAGTGGCTGAAGATCACATCAGGTGTTAAGAAGACTGGGATTAAACTGTTCACCATCTGCTGGATGGTGGCTGCAGATGGTGATAGTTTACAGCTGTTAGAGGGAAATTGTACAGCCAGTTGTTAACCTTCTCCCTGCTGAATAAAATCAAAGTGTTCTATTTTTGCATGTGATCAGGCAAGTTAACTCGCTTTCAGCAGGAAGAGGGTTAAAGCACTGAAAGCACCTTGAGCTGTTACAGGTGACCTTGAGCTGTTACAGGTGGAATCACGATTCTCATGTTTAAACATTGCAGCTGTAAGGACCGAAGCAGCTTCATATGTGTTCTGGTTACAGGTGGAATCACGATTCTCATAAAAACTTTTAAGACTGACATATAAAAATACTGGCTATTTGCACTGAGAAAATACATCTGGTTATCTCCATAAGTCATGCAGTTTGCATCAACTACGATCAAACCAAACTCTCTTTTCAATATGACTCTTGATCGTGACAAACGCCTAAATCTTCAAAGACAGCCTCGAAAATAGGAATCTTCAATCTGATTCGTAATGAAAAAGTCACAAGCGTCTGACTGAAACCAGTTGATCAAAATCCCCCTGGGCAAACAGAGGTCCTATGGTAGGATTTCCAAAAGAAGTTTAGTTCTGCTAAGCAAATGATGATTTCCATTAAATCGCACCGAGAAGAATAAAGTTGATCCTCCGCGCTGTGAAAGCGTGCGATACATTGAGTAGGGTGGCGTAGGAACGTGACGAATTTGTGAAAAGATGTCCAAATTTGGCCTCATTTAAGTGTGACGCAGGGTCAGATGGATGAAGAGCAAGGCAAATATTTAATCGTGATTGGCACCGTCTTAAACATTTAATGCAGCTAGGACTTGGCATGCTCAAGGAATCAGATAGCTACACGGTGATCAAACCAGCCACTCTGACGAGTTGTTGGCATTTCATTATAAAGACCGCAGCCCACTAGCTTTCTCCAACAGTTGACCAGACTAAAGTCCGCAAAACTACATGAAGATAAACATGGTCAATGTAAAAAAAAAAGAAGTGAAAAATTCTTTTTTTAAATAAAAACGATTCCATCACCAAATGTTATTAAAATTATCATTAATTACAAAACTAATTTTAATTAACTTTTTGTACAGTGATAAAATATCATTTATAAAAAAAATATTGAATTAAAATTAACTTTTCGTAAAGTGATAAAATATCATTTATAAAAAAATATTGAATTACATTTTTTATATTTTTAATTTTTTTTATATAGATTCAGAATGTTTTTGTTCTCCAAATTAGTGCATTTTACACTATTACTATTATGATGATGACAGCCAAGTCGCCAGACATGACACATGCTTCATGACAGTGCTTCATGACATTGCTGGCTGCATTGCTGATCTGTCTACACAGTGGTAATGAAGACATCACAATGCAGTCACAGCGTATTACTTGCACTCCTGTCACCGCAGTCTGCATCACTGCATACCACAGACTTGACAAGTATATAATATTGACACTAAATTTGACTGCACAGCACCTTTCATAGCATCTAGAAATGCTTTGTGAATAATGAATATACCACCAAAAATGTTATATTTCCTAGTTTAAAATAATAAATAGATACAGTGCTCCCTCGATATAACGCCCTTTGATGCACCGCAGATTCGGATACAATGCAGGGTCCAACGTGGACCCCATTTAAACAAAATAAAATAAAATAGCGTTATATCGAGGGAGCACTGTATTCTAAATTGCCAAATAATAAAAATGTTCTCAATACGTAACTTAGAGCGACATTCTTAGTGTCCAACTAACATCAGGACCCCCAAGATTACCAAACTTTTCTGAGTACGATTTCATACTAAACTTTTGTTCACAAAATGTCATGTTTTTTAGAATAGCACATGAGTTGAGAACAAAAACGTATTCAGAAAGGTTTTCGTATAACCTCGAGGCCAGCATTCTCAATTTCCAACAAATACAGATAATCTATATTTCCAACTAATACACGTACTGATATTCTCAATAGGCAAGTAACGTAGACATTCTCAATTTCCAACTGTACGTACTGGAATTCTCAATTTCCTAATAACATTGGTTTTCTCAAAAAGAAGTAGGTATTCTCAACAGTATTTAAGATTGAGGTGCATCTGGAAATGGAGCCTATCGATTTAAACCACCTGAATGGTATATCAGTGGTTTGTGAAGCTGAAAGGCTCAATACCTAGAGAGTTGACATTTAAACCTGCCCACCAATTCTGTAAAGGTTTCCCCTGTCTAGTGAACACTCCATCTGATTCTCAGAGGGTCCGTGGGAATACCGACAGAAACACAGTTAAGAAATCCGGGGGAGTTACTCCGAGATTCAACAACATGTTCGTACTTCACTTTCAGCGTTCACGAAACAAATTTAGTTCTTTAATGGCCTCTTTTTCTCATGCTCATGCACAGAAGTATAAGCTTAATAAGATTTGTCAATTAAGACTAAAAATATTCTATTTAATTTTATGAATACATGGTGTGGTGGTTTTTTTTCATATTGATCGCCGATACTGTGAAGGAAAGCTCTGTTGGAAACTAAAGGGGAATTAGTATGAATAAACAGATCCACGAATATCTGTGAGAAGCAATCGTTAGAATTTATGGCTGATTTGACAGAAATAAGTGGACATTGATCAAAATTGCACGTCATCAGTCCACGACAACATTGTCAGACACAGCAGCAACTCATCAGCGGCTGATCAGCAGCAGGAACTGTCCACAGCGCCAGGAATTGTCCACAGCTTCCGGCCAATCCTGTCTCAGGACCATCGGCGCTTCAGATACATGTAACAGTCCTGATTGCCCACGTTACACGGGAATGTGGTCACGGGGATGTGGTTACAGAAGCTAGCAGATCTTTGAGGACACTTCAACACAGATATTGCCTGTGTTACAAGGGAATGTGGTCACAGGGATGTGGTTACAGAAGCTAGCAGGTCTTTGAGGACACTTCAACACAGATACAAGCAGTGCAGGAGTGATAGGTTACAAAGGAACACATCCTGAGATCAACAAATCAATATGGACAAACATGATATACATCAATATTACTGTATTCAAACATAATTCTCCCAGAGAAAAAAGACCTTTGATACAATTATCTAAGTTTTATGGTTTCATGATAACAAGGGAAAATAAATAAATTAATGTTTTCCTAACACAGAAAAAAAACAATACCAAAAATGTATAAATATATATCATAGAATAATACTTAAATAGAATGGTATGGGTTGAATTCTTGAAAGAAAATAGATTCTTATATCTATGCGATAACTGTATAAATACCACAGTGGCTTCCATTACATTATACATGATACTTCCATAATGAATTAATCAAATAAGACACCTGTTGCCATAGTAACAGAACCATAGTACCGTAACATGATTAATTTCCCTTTCCGAATATTCCCATCATAAAGAATACTTTCGGATTAAGCAAAAAAATAAGTAAAATAAAACACATGTAATTTATCAATTAAAATTAAACATAAAGTGCTCCCTCAATATAACGTTGAAGTTGGGGGTACATGACATGCCACCCGCGTTATAATTGGTGAGAGAAAAAAAGAAGAAAAAAAAAGGAAAATCTTTTTTTTAAATGGGGTCCACGTTGGACCCCCGCGTTGTATCCGAATCCGCGGTGCATCGAAGGGCATTATATCGAGGGAGCACTGTATAATTCTTTCATAAGATGCCAGATTTTAACATTTTCAGCACACATCTGTGATAAACACTATATGAAGTTGAGAGCCATGAGCAAGATCATCCTATTATATTCCTACATCCTGCGGATTGTTCCATTACCAACTGTATCTCTTTGAAAGAGAAACACATGCTCCACACAGCCATCAACGGGACATCACAGAGATAGTAATTAGCCTGTTTCTGGTTACTTGAGTTCTTTAACCCTGCAGATAACCTCAAACCATTTATGAGGCAATGACCACATTCCCCATCCTCCACTTACTACGGCAGAAACGGAGCCATCATGATCGTTGCCATCTAAGTGAATATCTCAGGCTAAAAGGGTTCAAAGTCTTCTAATTCAATAAAAATATTGACTAGGAATTATTTAGTTATTAATATTAAGACTTCTCTTGGACGCAGATTTGTATTGAGCTGAGGACAGAGCTGAAATTACATGAACTATAAGAATACACTACACCTTGATAGTTCAAGGAACAAGGGGAAATTCACCTTAAAATGTCAACAGATAAATATTACATAGATGAATTAAATATCAAATAAACTTCAACTGTTCTTAGTAAGACATCAAATGTAATTCCCTTGGACATATGCTCGATAGATAATCTTCTAATATAAAGCTCCAAATTATCCCCCAAGGGAGATAACAACCATAGATACGATTAATCGCCCACCATCAATAAAGTCTTGTTTCTAATGAAACTAATATACCCCTCTGTTGACCATCCCGCTGGCCCGTATATCACTTCTATCTCCAGTCTACACCCTAATCCCATTATTGGTACAATGCAAAGTGGACACAGAGGTTTAAATAAAGACATGGCTACTCTAGCACTCCACAAACAAAGCCTGTTTTCACTTTCTTGCCCGTACGTTTCAGATTTATCCTGTTATCTACCAACCAAAATATCTTCTAAACCTGAGATGTGGGATTATGAAGCAACATCAACAGTCGCCAGTTTTCTGGTCCTGCTTTCTGCTCTATCCACTTGGATTAAGTCCCCTGTATTCTGAAACCCTCGGCACCCGACAACCTTATCCAATCATAGCGCGCTGGTCGTGATTTCCAGTCTCGATCAAGGAAGGTCAATACGGTCCATTGCAGGGTTGTAGTTGGTCTCCCCTGTAATGGTATTAAGTCGGGAATGGCTAAACCTGTCTGTAGATCAAGAAGTCTGTTTGATGATTTCAAACTTAAACGACATGACTATTTATTGCACCGCTAAACAGGGAAAGATTCGCTCTGAGATTAGCATTCATCAGCTAAGACCTGAAGGCAGGGATACAGTTTCCTAGGTTCAAAATGACAGAAAGGTAATTAAATTAAAACTGAATACCCTTTTACAAATAATAATATGTGTACATTTTAAAAATAAAAAACATTTTTAATTGGGCTTTAGAGCCACTTTCAAGAATTGTTCACTTGTATCATGGCTTGTAAACATATTGTGTTTAAAGCGACTTTCAATTTTTTTCTCACTAATATCACGACTTGTAAATAAATAGACCTAAATTTGACCATCCCGAGCCAACTGACTGTATCGTGTTAATACACCCTGATTGAATCCAGGAAGAGACCAAGACTAGAATTGTCGGAATACCATCAACAAATATCATCTAAACACGTCCCGCGTGTTGGGCAGGATTCTGTCTGTGGATACTGTGTGTGGATGCTGTCTATCTTAGTACTGCTGGCTTCAGCCACATGGGCAGCCCTGGACACACACAGCTCCTGGACACATGTTCTGAATGCTCTGGGAGTCAGTTCTGTTGTTCCAGCTGGAGATCTGGGCGCCCACATCCAGCAGTAGGTGCTTAGCTCCCAGATAGCCAGTCCAGTAGTACTGACCGCAGCAACTGACCACCAGTACTGACTGACCAACAGTACTGACCACAAGTACTGCCCACCAATACTGCCCACCAGTACTGCTTGACTAATGCTGGCCGCACACTAGCGATTTCCGTCGCTGACGCGTCCCCGATTTTCGTCGCCCAACTGAAAATGGCAAGTGTGCGCTGGCCGGCGACTGCGATTTTTAGTCTCGCTGACCGATCGCACAATATCTAGCATGTACTGATATTTGGAGCACCGCACACTGGATGACCGAAACCTGACGAAAATCGGTGATGAGTCGGCGACAAAAATCGCTAGTGTGCGGCTGCTATAACAGTACTGAACACCAATACTTAACCACTGGTACAGTACTGATTTCAAGTAATCTTGAGATATATGTGGAACCCATTTTCTTATGACCTTCTTTCATTTAGACTCCAGTCGTTATCCTTTCAAGTCCAGACAAATTTAATACAGTGAAAAGTAGGACCATTTCCTAATCATCTGTACCAGCAGTTGTTTCTGGGTTTTACCAGAATATATAGTTGCTTCAGGCTTTCTTTCCATCATAACCAGATACTTGAAATACTGTGGGGAAAAGGCATAAGGAATAAATATTCATGTTCAGTTTATTAAATTATGAAATATGGTAATGACAGTTAGTTATTAGTCAATGATTCTATTTTACAATGTTACATATCTCCCTCTTCTTTCTCTCTCTCTTCTTTCACTCTCTTTATCTCTCTCTCTCTCTTTTTCTCTGTCGTCTTTCTGTTGCTCTCTCTCTCACGTTCCTGCCTCGCTCTCTCTCAGTCTCTCTCTCTATCTTCTCTCTCCCATCGCTCTCTCTATTGCTCTCTCTCTCAGTCTCTCTCCCTCCCTCTCTATCTTCTCTCTCCCATCGCTCTCTATCTCTCTTTCTTTATCTCTATCTCTCTCATCTTTCTCTCCTCTCTCTCGCTCTCTCATTCTCCCCCTCGCTCTCTCTCCCCTCTCTTCTCCCCCCTCTCTCTCTCTCTTTCTCTTCCCTCTCCCTCTCCCTCGCTCTCTCTCTCTCTCCCACCCATGACACCACCCTTTCACCATGTTTACTGTAGATAATGCACAGACTTAACAACTATCACTTAGGACTACCATATGCTGCCAAACAGATGTAATGCCTATTTTACACTGCTGTTATAGAATTCAATGGACCATTACACCCTGTACAATACGTCCCCGGCGAGTAGGCTCAAACATGCTCATACAGCCAAGGAAATAGGACCCAAGGGGGATTTCCATAGCTTAATATTTAGTCTATTAAATTCTATGTAATTAAAACACAAAGTTGTCAGTTGTCAACCTGACACATGCAGTTATGAATAATTCTCCCGTACCTATGTTATAACTAAACTGGCTGAAGGCTGAAGGCTTAATATTTAGTTTTTTAATGATTCAGGTCAGACTGCTGAGAATTTAAGACTTCAGTTCATCAAGGTTCATAGCTCATGTTAATTACACGATATTGCAATAAACACATGTGTTCAGTAGCCGATGACGCACATAATAAATGCAAATATTATAATAAAATATGTATTATCATTACATGTGAATGTATTCTGGATTCATCATCAGAAGTTGATGAAAACCACTTTGATGTCCGATCCATCTCACCCGTGTAAAGTATCACTTCAAAACCTCTTCATGGATAGAATTAGGTTATTTATGGCGGGTTACTGTCCGCATTTACGGCTAGACCTCGCAATAGAGTTATCATAACATGCAGTTGAAGAGGTGCTGTACAAACACACTGTTACCAATGTACTTTGTGTGTATCAGTGTGTGTACGTCTTACCACATACACCAGTCTCTGACATCTCCCAAACAAGCAGCGATCTCGCACTTCAAAACAAAGTCAATAGCTGTTTCTATGCAGGTCTGTATCAAGAATAGGGCATTTCAAGTCTGGGTATCTCACAGTGATTGGCTAAATCTATGGTCCTTCGAAAATGGAAATTCTTAGTCTGGGGTGCCCTGGCGTGTCATCCATTGTACGATGCTGTAGATAGACCTGAGCAGTGTACGCCTACAGAAGGGGGCCAGGGGAACATCTAGATAGAAACTTCAATGTCCACTGATTCCAAGGAGATAATCTTAGTGATAGTGGCACCCAAGAATAGATGGTTTGCTGAGCTCAACATGTACATGTTCTTTCGATTAAGTAGACATTCTTTATTATCCATAACACTTTTTATTTTTTAAATGTTATTTTAATTTTCTTTATTTCTTTCTTTCTTTCTTTCTTTCTTTCTTTCTTTCTTTCTTTCTTTCTTTCTTTCTTTCTTTCTTTTCTTTCCTTTCTTTCTTTCTTTCTTTCTTTCTTTCTTTCTTTCGTTAAGACATAAACTAGTTTGGTGTTGCAATCGCCGACAAAAGGGAAGGTGACACAGTGGGTTAATGGAAAGATTGGCTTAAAAAAAAATCACTTGGTGTTCTTTGTAGATATGCTGATAGAGTCTGACACAGAGACAGAAGATCTATATGGTAAGCTACACATACAGGTAGACCACAGACATGGTAGATATAGTAGTCACAGCAGCTATATGGTAGCGAAGCCTAAGAGAATGTGATGTTTCATTGTCATATTTGACATTTCATATACTCCTGTGAACTTAAAACTGAGTTTCCCAATGTCAGCAAAATTTTCATTTAATTAACCCTCTCCATGCTGAAAGCAACTGGAGTTACCCTAAAGAGCAGTGTCTGTGATTAATCTAGCAGGGAGAGGGTTAAAGTATGCCCGATCATAGTCTTGTGACATAATGCACTTAGCATTCCATGAACGTCTTCAACAGAACACAGTATTTCTGAACACCAATGCTATGATGTCATGAGTTTACACTTCCATTCAGGAACATCGTCAATGGATGCATCCCGTTATTTTCAGACTCTTGGAACCTGGCAAAAAGATACAAGCTGTTTGCAGATCTACTTTTAGCGTTTCGATTTTAGAAAGAGATTTGTGAGAGTGCTTAATGTTGCAAAAACAAAGCCCAGTGCCGAGTTTAAACCTGGTTTGTTGCTTAAATTACCAAATGTCGGTCGCAAGGAACAAACTTTGGCAATTACCAATTTGGTTTATACAAGCTTCATCTAAAAGGAATTATTCAAGTCACTTCAATTAGACATTCAAAATGCTGACTAACATGATGGGTTTGTACTAAATTCTTCTACTTGTTGATCTTGCAAATGGCTGTCTGTGTCTCTCATACCTCAAGACAACTGTAAGTCATTAAAATTAGTTTTAGCTATTTACCATAATAAAATTTAGAACAGTTCTGACACTGGAATACAAATGTTCCAAACACTTTATGTTGTTAGTTTTAGATTTTTTTATTTTAAAAAACCACTATTTATTAATCAAAGCCAACGTAAGAATATTTTATAAGAGTTCTGACATGAATATCCAAAACATTTTAATCTGTTGTTATCATGAGTCACTGATGTTGCCAAAACCCAGGAATGTATAAGATAACCTGAAAATCAAAGGTGATGGTTGTTTGCCAACAACATTATCTAAAAACAACATTCTGGATTGTTTGTGTGTTAAATTTCATTTTGGATGGATGATAAAAACACACACCTATATGTAGATTTTCCAGTGCTTTCAAGAACACTTGTCAGTTGCCATACAGGTGTGTCGGTTCTTGATGTACAGTGCTCCCTCGATATAACGCTGTAGTTGGGGTCCATGACATGCCACCTGCGTTATAATACCCGCGTTATATCAAAAAATGTAATTGGAGAAGATTTTTTTAAATTATTTTTATAAATGTGTTGTATCCGAATCCGCGGTGCATCGAAGGGCGTTATATCGAGGGAGCACTGTATTTACACGTTTTAAAACATGCTATATTTGATTGATAAATGATTATCCTCAAGCTATTGGTGTGAATTGTAACCTATTCTACTGATATATAATATGCAGCCAGGAATGAGTTGCATCTCACAAAATAAATATTGAAATTTTCTGTTATTATTGTTGATATGTTTGCTGTCAAACATCCTTTTTATCTGTGAATAATTGTCTTTTAAAGAGCTGATTAAGAAAAATACATGTGCCGTTATTGGTGGTGAATACATTAGATGTTTAATACATTACATGCACAGATCCACCACAGCACACTCCTGACACAAGCCAGCGTAGTTATTCTGAAATTGAATCCGCTATGAAACACTGTGAAAAGAACCTAAATAAATAAATAAACATTTTGACTTCCATTTCACAACCATAATTCCACAATTAGCATTTAAATGATAACATCAGCACGTGTGTTATGTGAGGAAACACTGACACAGTGACAAGTCAATGACAATGAAATGACGAGTTAATGACACAATGGAATGACGAGTCACTGACACAATTACTCATGATGACATTATCCTCATGATGACCAGAACTGAACAAAATAATTAATATTGACAATATTGCTTGTATTGTAAATATTTTGAAGCCAAATGACACAAAACAATATCGAATGAAAGCATAAGTTACTAATAATACAATGTCACAATGACATTCCATAGATTCAAATTAAATTTTTTAATAAACCAGTTAAATTGGAGTAAGTTTAATTTGTGGATAATATCATTGAAAAATTATCAATACAGTGCTCCCTCGATATAACGCTGAAGTTTGGGTCCATGACATGCCACCCGTGTTATAATACTGGCGTTATATCAACGAATATAATTGGAGGAAAAAAATATTTGTTATAAATGTACAACGTTGGACCCCGTTGTATCCGAATCCGCAATGCATCGAAGGGCGTTATATCGAGGGAGCACTGTATTTTAGTCCTATTTATTTAATACATAACAGTCTCCAAAATGCAGTCCACAGCCCTCCACTATGTTGATGACATGGTGAGAGGTTGGACAGTTCTGTCGCACCGACTCCCAGATTATTCCTAGCACTATTACTAACACTATTCCTAGCAGTACTTCTGGAGATATTTAAAGTGAAACTTGATTCCATACGACGCTTGATTTCACAAACAGACTCTGACCACTCACTCGACAATAATGTTTCATCTCAAGACAATCGATTTTATAAATGCCGTTTTAACGCTTGATATTATACATGCTCTAAACCATACAACAATGTACATATTTTATCACTCTATCACGTCAGAAATCTCAGATTTTACAGGATGCCATCAGCATTCAAACAAAATAATAAATGGTTCCTTTACAGGTTTCATACTCGGGCATCTGAATGCTGACAAGTTCGTTTGAAGTCCTCAAGGGAAGCCGATTCAGCGGAGAACTGTTACATGTGTAGGTACGCCAGCGTAAACTAATCTGATAGAACGGAAATACATTTCATGTCACTGTCGCTCCATGTTGGCACAACAAAAGCCTTGTACATTCTCGTCTGCTTGGACATCAAGCCGTGAAAGTTGAAAGCCTGCGTTTCTGACCTTTACACTGGAACAGTATGGGTTATACCTCCAGGTCATTATCAAATGATATTCCTCTCTGCTAGTGGAGAACAAACTGCTGTCTCCATTCACTGCATTAAGCGGCGTTAACCGTGTGATAATAGATCCCGCATCCACCGTGGCGGAACGCTGATGTCGTCGTATCATTGCCGGCATGACCACGTCATCGCATCCACGACATCGCATCCAGAGTGATCATCATGATCCAATGGGATATGGTATACAGGATACGGTATACTATATATGGAATGCATCGCTTCGTGGCCCTACAATCTATAATTGCTGCATAAAAGCCATGTCATCAGAAAAGCATGCAAAGGTCAGAAGTGGTGTAAAGAGGTCTGAGAACAGTGGTATCAGAGTTTGTGGGGCCACTTATGTTACCACTTAGGTTACCACTATGGGGGGAGACTATTTGGAGGGACCATTATGGGAACCACCTGCACGAAGGTGTAGATATAACAAGGACTCGGGGCCACATGAACATGACATAGAATAAGACAAACTAATGACCTGAGTACGGTAATCCTAGTTAAGTATCAAAGATGATTCGGACCACATTTAGTAGAATGCGATACCAGTCGATCGTGCACACTTACAGTACGTCTACACTACCTCCTGTGTTACAGTCTACTATAGTCTGCAATAGTCTACAAGTCTACAATAGTCTACAATAGTCTACTATAGTCTACTATAGTCTACAATAGTCTACTACAATAGTCTACAAAAGTCTACTATAGTCTACAATAGTCTACAATAGTCTACTATAGTCTACAATACAAATACATCATGGACAACATTTTACGTCGACAAAAACTTTCACTTTTCTACCATGTCAATACCTACATCCCAACACAGATTCTACATCATCATTCCTGAATGAGATAACACTATACTGCTACGCAATGTGACAGGCACTGTTAACATGGATTAATTGTATTAATTAGTTAACTGTTAGAATCAATACCAGACTCAGTGTCTATAGGAAGGATAGGCCAGGATAGGCCGGCACCGGCAGATCAGAGGTCTGAGCTCACCACAGCTCCAGGAGAACCGCCACCCAGGGAGTGTCTACTAGGAACACTATCTACATCGGCGCTGCAGTTGCAAGTCCAATTTCTACAAATCCTGCTTGGAATATTATTCAAAATGACTGATGATGAATGAATTTTGAATTGATGATGAATTGGCCATGAATGCAGGATCAGAACGGAAACGGAAATGCTGTTTTGAGTTATCAATATATCAACGTGAGTGGTATTGTGCCGTCTGGGTCCATGAGAACGAGTATGATCAAAATACACGTATTTCATCAACAGAAAAACAGTCCTATAAATTTTAAGACATGAAAATTTATATAATACAAGATTTAATTTAACATTTTTCTCAACACACACACACACTCCCTGACACATAAGACACACAAATAAAACACACACACACCAGGGTATTCTCCGAAAGCGCAATCCTGCATCCCATACGCAAAAATTGCAAGTTTAGACGCACTTTATTAATAAAAATTGTTGATAAGTATATCAACATGCGTCCCCGGTACTCTCAAAAATTGAAACCTAAGTGGAACCCTGCACACATACATACACACATACACTCTCAAACACACACACACACACACACACACACCCACACACACCCACACACACTCCCCAACACACACACATTTACAAAATCCCCTCATTGAATGACAAGGACTATTTGATGGATGATCTCCAGACATTACAAGTTGTACGACATGTCACTGACATCGTCATACTTCCTGTTCCCCACTCAGGGGAGACAATCACTGGTTACATGATGATCTCAACACATGATGACACCTCTATCTATTCTCCAGAAGCACCTCTGCCAGAACAACAACCTCAATGATTGCACAGAGCCACGAACAACACTTTAGGATTTCCGACTTCTCGAGACATTCTGGGAAAGTGATGAGTTTGTTTTAACTGACTGTTGCTGACATTGGTTTGTCCAGACTAGAGTAATGACCAAATATCTTTCAGCATTTAACCTAGGAGGGATCAGAGAGATCTAGATGAGCTTGGTGTTGCTGGAATGTTTCAGGCAGAAAGCACTTTCGCCGGTGGTGTGACTGGCTTTAGTATTGGAGTTAGTGATTTACTGTCTGGAGAATAGATAGACAGGTAGTAAAGTCATAGTCAGGCAGACTCCTGTGGTATGTTTGCTATATAATTGATTACAGAATATTTGAAAAACATTCCACTTTATCAGTTGAAGACATATGTTGCACATTACGTGGGAGTAGCTAGTTTATGCATGGTTGCCAACTTGCTATGATGCAAACTTTATTAAATATAGATACATGCATTAATCGAGATTCACGAGAAGATAGATTCACGCATTGATATATCTGTATAATATTGGCATCCTTCGTAATAGCATCGGTTGCTATGGTTACAATTAAAACATCTGAGAGCCTTATCTAAATAATTACATACTCATATGAAGAATATTTAACCCTCTCACTGCTGGAGGCAAATGAAGATGGCATCAAGAGTTGTAGCTGTGTCTAATCCAGCAAGGAGAGGGTTAATAATTCACCTTTCTTAATAATTGTAGTAAATTTATCATTCAATTTATCAGTTTCAAATAAGAAAGCTACCGTATTTATGAAAATAATATTTTTGTAGTGTTTAATAAAATATATAATACTTGTGATTGATAGTTTATTACAAAAGAATTAACTGATAGGAATCAGCTGGTTTTAACTTTTAAGTCTGGCTACAAGAAGGTATAGATAAACGTTATCATAATAATTACAGAGACTGTAGTACAGTATACATGGTTATATTGGTCAACATTTACAATACTAGGATAACGATGTCTCTTATCCAGACTATATGTCATTACGGTAATGTTCATAGACCATTAATTAGTATATATAGTTAATAGATACACTGAAGTCAAAGACTATGTTTAGCAACCATAATTGCATGATACCACATGCATAATTTATCTGATCAAGATTATAGATTACAGTTAAGAAGTCTTGAATATAGTAGGTTTTTTATTTTAAAAGGAAAGAAAAAACACATATCTACGTCCTATAGGCTATTAACCCTCTCCCTGCTGGATTAGACGAAAGCACTGCTCATTAGGGCATTTCCAGTTGCTTTCAGCAGGGAGAAGGTTAATATAATTGCCAATGTACCCTGATGGTACTGTAAGGGTACTCCAAATTTCAGTTGGGTCTTACGTGGTCTGAACTTCTAAAGTTCACTCTGCAGCCACCAACGATTGCTGCTTGATTTCACAAACACTCTGAACAGGCAGGCCTGGAGACTTATAAAATCTTACAGTTGTCTCGAGAACCACGTAAAAATGTTGTCATCCATTATTTATACAGCTCATAAATAACGAGATTTTGCTGACTCGTCAAACTTTCAAGTGTAACGTGACAACTGAAGTTGGGTATTTCGTTTATCATCTGTCGTATTATGCAAAACTGCTTACCATGACAAGTACTTTGCTTAACTTCGCCTTAATTTTCTGGGTGATTGAGTGAAAACTAGTTGGTTGACACCAGGCGCGATATTGGCTATAAATACACACAACAAACCCAGTCAGGTCCTTTGATCTTTGTGACCTATAGCCCTGTATCTCTGTACATACTCGGTAAATACTCCCGATGCTCTGAGGAACCCGCAAAAATAGTATCCCAGTCGTTTATAAATACATCTCTCCACTTCTACATTCTCACAATTTGGCGGCACTAATGAAACACTGGTTCATAACCTTTCATATTCATTCCTAGTTCAGTAGTCGTCTTGCCTGCATTGAAAATACTTTTGAACACGATAAAACAGCATCGACAGGTTCTATACTTTAAAAGCATTCATATTCCATTGTTGTTTGCAAAATGGCTAATAGAAAGATGATTATGTAGGTCTGTGAATTTACTACTTGTACATGTACCTACTATATCTGGTAACATCATGTTATATCTTTACAAGGTCCCAGAGGCCAAGGTACAGAAATACAGTGCTCCCTCTATATAACGCTGAAGTTGGGGTCCATAACATGCCACCCACGTTATAATACCTGCGTTATATCAACGAATATAATTGCCGAAAAATATTTTTATTTTTTATTTTATTTTATTTTTTTTTTTAAATGGGGTCCCCCACATTGTATCCGAATCCGCGGTGCATCGAAGGGCGTTATATCGAGGGAGCACTGTAATTACATTTCAATTCTGATCTACCATGATTTTGTAAATATAAACTGTAATATCAAGATTACCGGTAAGTAGAAATACTGTCAGCAGTATACTCTCAATTTAACATATTTTCTCATTTATAAATTACAGTGCTCCCTCGATATAACGCCCTGCGATGCACCGCGGATTCGGATACAACACAGGGTCCAACGTGGACCCCATTAAAAAAAATTAAAATATTTTCTTTTTTTTCTTCTCCAATTATATTTGTTGATATAACGCGGGTATTATACCGCGGGTGGCATGTCATGGACCCCAACTTCAGCGTTATATCGAGTGAGCACTGTATTTATAAATTGTTTATCCCAGTTGTCATGATCTCGTACATATTGCACCAGCTGTTTTAACTTGATGAAACTGATATGTGTACTTTGCACATATCAGTATTTGATTGGCATGTCAGAAATGTACATAAATATATAATTAAATGTCATGTGCCATCTGTACAGTGGTTTGGTGTCGACATCACCAAGTAACTGTTGTTTCTCACAGGCCGAGTGGCACAACATGATGTTCTTGCTTCTTCACTGACAAGCACAGCTGTCGTTAGCCGATGCTCCCGCACTGAGACGAAGCTTCAACATTAACAAGAAGCTTTCTAACCAATATACCATATCCAGAAAATATTGTTATTAAAATAACCAAACATATCACAGCTCAGCGAGCTATGGAAATATACCAACTTATTTTTAAAAAAAACTAAAATTGGTCTGATATTTCTGATACTCTGAAACAGACATTTAAAAATGATAAAAATGATAACATGAATGATGATATTGATAAAAGCATTTGAACATGAATGATGATATTGATAAAAGCATTTGAACATGTATGTGTTATCAACTTCAAACGTGTTATGTAAATACAAGGGTGTTAAAAGGTTTTGCTTAATTGTTGAATATTGATAATAAAAAATACATAGAACACTGTGCAGTGTATACATACTCATTACGATAAAATGGCGCATATATGTACATTAAAAGATGGATAATAATTATATCGACGAACTCTGTACACCATTGATTAACGCTGGCAGCTCCAACCATCTGACGTATGTACACAGGAAATACATCTTAACCTGTTAGCACGCCCTTTTCATGATTGACTACAGATTCTGAACTGGTTAGCCACAATTTGTACCTAAAATCCATCACCCAGTTCTCGGACCATTACTACGATTGATTGGCGAATGATGAGGCGAGATCTGTGCTGGCTGTATCCCTGTGCTGGGTAGCGATGGTTCTAATATTGAGACATATAGTAATCCAATACTGTGCCGCAAACACAGTGGACACAGGGGTCAATAGTTATGTACTGTGTCAGTACACATGGCACAGGCGGCACAGTGGCCGTTTAACAAACAATATAATTACAACTGTGTGTTTATCTCAAAGGAACAAAGCTGTAGAAATGTTAACACTGTCACTTTCTACATTGACACACTTGTAATTATGGGTTAACCATTTCACTGGCATTGTGACAGGTTAACCATTCTTCTATACTTTGATCTTACCCCGACAGGATGATGGTAGGTTAACCATTTCACTGGTCAGATTCATAGATTAACCATTTCACAGGTAAAAATAGAATGTTATTTGTGTTACCAATTGAAAATGAATAGTGAATTCTATCAATATCTATCTTCTAGGCCCCTGTTTCACGACAGTGTCCTAACTAGTTAGGAACTCCTAACCCATATTATCACCCATTAAAGTGTTTCACGACCATGTCACAAGTCATATCCCTTCTTAAATCGTCATCTAACTTAGGAGGTGATAAACTGGGTATCGTTTCTCGAAGCTCTCTTAGCCGCTAAGGGACCATAGCACTCTCTTAGCAATGTATTAGCTATCGGCAAAGAGAGTTCTATGGTTCCTTAGCAGCTAAAAGAGCGTCGAGAAACGATACCCTGGATCATAACTTTAGGAGCTCATGACTTTAGGAGGCCGTGAAACGGGGACCAGGATAGTATGTAAATAATATCCCATGAAGGATAGTTTATTTATAACCATTTCACTCTCCCTCTGGTCTATCAACATATATGTAGTAATACTAGTATATTGCAGGTTTATAACAATACACTGCCTCAGATGCGCTCATACAATGACATTTAAAGTTCATGTAAATAACTCAGTAATCAGCAGAAAATTGTTGTGGTTTTTTTTCCGCTAGTTGTGACTAGCATAAATGGAAGTAGGCAGTGTGAAGTTATATGTAAATAAAATTGTACATATATACTACCAGTCTTCAAAATAGAGTCTTGTCGCAAATGGGTAAAAGATTCCCGCAGCGACGTTAAACTCCATATATATTCACTCACTCAAAATAGAGCCAGTCCGCACGTCTGCAACAGGTTAATTTTAGCGAGGACTGGTAAAAATTTAGTCTTGCATGCCCGCAAGTCAGGTTGTTTTTTGTTTGTTTGTTTGTTTTTAATCATCGATCACTGGTCAACATATGTGAGGACGTGTAACTTCTCCGACTTACCAGTCCTCATCCCTGGCGGTGAAATAGCTGGAGTTTTATACACTGCTTTATATACTAAGATATAATATATTGGATAAAATTATTCTTGAGCATTTATACAGTTAAATAACTCAGTATCTATCGATGCAGAATGAACTGAATCAAATAATACATGATATGCCCTTGACATGCTTGAGGACTATGTGAGTGAATGAATCGTCAGATACTGTTTAGATGTAATTAATTGTATTTACCATAGTTACCAACAACAATGATGGG
>JAVCKZ010128893.1:0-21934 GCA_034780755.1 Lepetodrilus elevatus
TATTATTATTATTATTATTAGTAGTAGTAGTAGTAGTAGTAGTAGTAGTAGTAGTAGTAGTAGTAATAGTAGTAGTAGTAGTAGAATACTAATACTACTAATAGTAGTAGTTGTAGTAGTAGTAGGCCTATATCCTTATTATTCTTATTATTATTATTTTTACTACCGTTATTGTTAGTATTATTTAAATATTTATGCCTGCAATGCATCTATCACTATTGCAATAATTGAATCATCATCTCGCCTACATAAATCACACGAAAGACTGCCGCAGGCTAAATGACACGAATATATCAATATGGGGGGCATGTTTACACACATACGACATACAAGCAACGATCCGTTACCTACTGGGTCACGTCCTATTTACAGGATGGCCACATGCAGAGCGAGACTTATATACGTAATCTCCAGACAGTGTCCTTACTATGTCAACAAGCGTGTATAAGTAGTGTCCCAGAGCTTGCAGAAAAGTCCGGTTACTCTGCAAGCACTGATAAAGACGGGCTACGTATGTCGTGACCTCTGGCACCAGCGTGACCCGAAACGTGACCCAGAGTGACATCCTTCTGCCAAGATGTCGTGTCGCATAACGTCGTCTAACTTCGCTAACACCGGCGTCTATGACAAGGCGATCTTTTCTTGTCATAGCGTTTGTCATGGAGTTTGTTTACACACCACTGTACGGACTTTCCATTGACGTTGTGACGATGTACTGCACCTATATATAGCAAGGTTACATCGTGTAACCATATGATGATGGATAACAGTAGATTATACGACCCTGTTCCAGTTCGCATTAACTGATATATTGGTCTGTATTTCATGACTTTTTATGGCGTTTTCACTAAACCATGCCCTGTGAAATACCGTCATGTCATAACCGGATGTCTTCCCATGTTTACAGGATGATGTATCATACAAGAAAGTGTGCCAGAACTTTGTAGCATTTGGTTTCGTAAGAAAATAAAAGGCCATGTCATACACGTTCGTTTGGGTACCATTATGTACAGTTTTTGAGAACATTTCGTCAAGAAGAAATGTAAAAATTAAAATGTACCTATGGTGCCATCGCAGATTGGATTTAGTATGTGATGTGAATAGGGGCCATGCAATGGTATTGCTTGCATATACTCTTCGTGCGCCAACCTGTATTGATAATTACGTAATGATGTTACATATGATATGTCGTGATCATACGTTTCGATGTCACTCTCTCATCACATGTTCGAATCACATCTGGCCATACCACCCCCTGGTAACATAGTGTGACAATATATATTATTATCACACAACGATCACACATCCATAGCATACATTCTAAGCACACATTTCGTTCACAAAACTTCCAGCACACTTTCTGATCACATATTCTGATCATACAATCTTGTCACCACAGTCGCGACGTATTACTAGCCTTCCATCTTAAGTATAACAACGACATTGTACTTTCAATAAATCGTGGCAGAATTATTATGTCTATAGCCACATGCGTCCTAAATGTTTCTAATCTCAAGAGGGTGTTTTCCAGGATATGGCATTAGTATGTAATGCAGAAGTTTATACATGTATAATGGGTCTGTAAGATAAGCATTTGTTTTCCTGAAAGGTATTTTGAATACATTCCTAGAAAGATGACGCTGTTTAAACGTACTATTCAAGTTTTTATTAATGTGTCTAGTTTTAACGCTCTTTGCTACCACTCCCTTGGAAGTCCGCTGTATAACACCGAGTAACACAGGCTGACAGTTTTCTTACATTAAAAACCATCATCATAAACTCTCTCCAAACGTGCTAACATCCGCCACGTCGCATCCGCCATTTTGTTTCTGGTTCCACGTGACGCCCTTCGCCAAAATGCCCGGATTAACTTCTTGACACTGATATTAATTATAATACTATAACTCTTTGTTTTCTCGACCTATGCCTCTCTGTTTTCATAACAGGTGTTTAGGGGAAGTATTAATCACCGCTTCCTCATAGTCTGAAGTTGGTAGAAACCTTCCGAAGTCGCTTTATTCTAGTCTTGATACATGTATTCTGTCAGGATGAAAAAAATGGACGTCGCATAAGTCGTTTATATTTCTCAGCCCCCCTCCCCCAGGCAGACGGTGGGTGGTTGGAAATTCACAGAAAAAAAGTTAAATTGACTAGACCATCTGGTATTTTAGCATTTGAGAAATGTAATTGATAACCAATTGTGTATTAGGATGAGTCGTGCGAAATAAATTGAAATATATGTGTATCAATATGTCCCATAACCAGAACTACCAGAACCAAGAACCTCAACTTCAGTCGAAATCTGAAATGTTTTCATACACATTTTTAATTCGATTTCAGAGATGGCATTAGTAATGAGAACAAAATAATGAGTTTATTTTCACTAAAATGGACGTAAATCTATCGCGCTTCATCTGATTACCACAGACTTGCGTAGAATATTCTACTTTCGTTTAATGTGAAGACTGTTTTATACACACCCCAAATTCGATAAAAGTGCACACCACTTACTGTCCATAATGCACACACTACACGTGTACTATTTCTGACCACTGGCGTAAGCTTACTGTGGCCCCATGTTGACACACATTGTATAATGGACAGCTTAGAACATACTATCACTTCCCACACGTTTGCGATGTTCAAAGGCACTTCCGCCAATCAACGTAAATAGAAGTGTGATATTCGGAATCCCAGATACATTGTATATAAATATAGACAAATACCAGGTAAATCTGAGACTCGTGACAAGTACCTGCATTCTATCGTGTGTCCTGGATCGCTTCAACAGGATGACCATATAATGAATTATGGACCGAATTCGTCGCGTAATGGACATTGATCGCCACTGGCATTAACGCGTTGTTGCGCTCTAATGATCGGCCACTTGTACATCGCTGTGACACTAGCTACGTTATAATTGTTTGTAGGTTCTCGAGGGATGATTGATTCTCGTGTCTATTCACAGGACACATAGCAGATACCCAGACACGAGGTCATAGCGGTGCACTCTGGAGTGGTCTGGGCAGCAGGTCATCCCCGGATACTGGGTGGATTGGTCGCCACTGAACCGGCGTATGTATATCGACACCGATACTGTCATTGATAGACATATCGACACTAATAACGTCACTGACAGACATATCGACAACACTAATGTCATTGACAGACATGTGGAAATCGTCATGAATGTCTGAACGCGTAAAATGTAGAAGGATGAACGTTCCTTCAGATTTTGAATTAAACGTTGGATACTCTCCGTGGAGTTGAGAATGAGTACTGGGTGCACACTAGTCCATTGACCCAGGAACCGGGGATAATAATGTGTCGCTTTGAGCAGGCTCTAGAGGGTGGATTTGGCGCATTATAAGTAGCCAGTGTTATTGTTATTTGTATTCGAAGTATTCGTTGTATTCGTAGTAGTATTAGTAGTACGTAGTATTCGTAGTAGTAGTAATAATTATAGTAGTAGAAATAGTAGAAGTAGCAGTAGTAGTAGTAGTAGTAGTAGTAGTAGTAGTAGTAGCAGTAGCAGTAGTAGTAGTAGTACTACTAGTAGTAGTAGTAGTATGATAATGGCAGAAATGGAACATTCAGCCGCATTCATGATTTACCTATTTTGCTTAGTACGATACTTAAGTGTTTAAATACATTCAGCGAGCTACAAACTTTGGGACGGATAGTATTGTTGCTTCACAACGCGCTAGAGCTATTCTTGAATGACCACTTCAGCCTTCACTATGAAAACCAATCTCTTGCCATCATGTATACTTGTAGGTATAATATCTACTTCTAGACCCTTCAAACAGATCTACAGTGATCGGTGGACTTGCGAGCTGTGGGGCCTACTACACGAGGTCCTAATGACGACTTTCTTGACCCTCAAACAAATAACGCCTTTTCTTGCCGAGACAATTTTGCGACCTTACCAAGCATCGTCGTAACATAAGTAGAGTGTGGGTCTTTGAACACACACCCTGTCAGCGCTAACTTGACATATAGTATAAGCAAGGGTCAGCAACATCTACTAAACCCTACAATTGCCTAGACCTATGGGGCATAACTCGACGGTAAAACCCTAACCCGGGTCCCCGATTACTTGGCGCGGGTCAAAAGTAGCGCCTTTCAGTCACAACCTTTAACCCTGGCGCTATTTATCAGCGGGCGGTCTTCGGAAGTTGAGTGCTCTATGTGTTTATGTACTTTATGAATTATTTGTCGGAGCGAATGTGATATATGGGCCGGAGTATACATATGGACATAATTACTATACTGGGGTGTTTGTCCACACACAATAAACTGCTGACCCGTCTAGCGTTTATACACACCTCCTAGTTGAAATAAGTAATAATCATGTGCGATCTATGGTGTGATAGAGCTGAGTCTATGAAAGAGGGTATCTATTCCCCATGTGTTGTATTTATCCGAGGACAAAACTAATAGCATTGAGGGAAGTATATCGCATAATGATAGAGTATGTTTTATGGCCTGTTATCGTGGACAGCGTGGCCGGACAACGTAGACTGGACTTCCATTGTTAGTGGTCAAGCAAGGTGGTTTTATATAGGTGTGTATATGTCACTGGTATATGTACGTAGATGACAGTTTCATATGTGAATAATAACATTGCTATTGGTCATACGTGATGAAATAAAATGCTCGATTTTAATTCGATTTTGAAAGGTACCATTGTCATGCTATCTAAAATACTTGTTTGTGTAAATATCAACTCATATAATTCATGATGTAATGCGCAACTGATCAATAGAACGTTACGAAAATTCCTACAATAAAAACAAAGTTCAACATAATAATTTATTTTAAATAGTTACATTATTCCGCATTATGTATTTGCTTGTTGCACCGTCGATGATGGGGAAATAAAATATCGAGGATGATTTAAGTAGATTCCTTTCCTATGTAATAGCATATAAGAAAAAATATTTCAGTTTGTACGATGTACCATTGTGAGTGGTAACATGGACTAAAATTGTTTGATAGAGTATGTACAAATAGTGAAATGTACGAAATAATCATGAGCAGATATTCATGTTGAGTTTTCTTCAAGAGCATCAAATTATATAATAATGACGATGATTTTCAAGAATTGTGTTAATAGAACTAACTGGCTTAATCAACGCAACAGCTGTCAAATTATCCTAACTATTCAAATTCAATACGAACGCATTTAAATATGCCAGAAATGTCTGGGAGGGTATGTGAATAAATTAATATGAAATTATGAAATTGCTGTGGGTTGGTGTGGGGGTAGCTGTATAAATCAATTAGATATTATGCAACATGTGGAATAATATAAACACCCGTTCTGGCGCCTACACCCGCCGCATAAACTTCACAATTGCAATTTCACACAGAGTTGGTTTTCACAGAAATTATGAAAGTATATCTTTTGTCAAAATAATCCATGGTTGTTCCGCTATAAACGAATCACATTGTCTTGTGTTTCTTTATGGATCTGGTCCATACCTTCTGCATATTAATTTGTGCGTACCGCTAACCATATCGGGTATCACACCGGGTGGGTGTTGGTTCCACTGAAGACAGGGACATGTCCAGTGTGACATCGTCAACACCAACCCTCTGTCAACAGACGGGGGCTATTATTGTAAAATGAGGCACAGATTATGCAATTTGATATCAATTTGCTGCCGAGAGATCCTACACGTCGTCCGCGGAGGAGATAGAATTATCCGTGGCCGGAACCTCTTTCATCATGTTGTCTAATTAAGGTGCGGTTTGCACTTGTAATTACGTTTTCCGTCTTGTAAATTTCATTCGAACATTATCCTTCACCACAAGTAACGTGGTGGGTGTTTGCGGTTGTATTGCTACGAGAATTGAAACCAGAAGGAATGGTGGGTGATGTGCGTGCGAGGTGGTGCTCTCCAGAACTAAGGGTATATCATGATGCCTTGTTTAAATCGTGATACGACTAATTTATTCAAGGGAATGTGTGTGTTTGACGTGTTGAGCAAGATTATGATGAATTGGAGTTGTTATTACGATAGTAAGTAATAAAATGAATGTAAAAAAGCGACACATACATGGCATGATGACTGCTGATGTACAAAAATGTAAATATATCTGTGTGTGTGTGTGTGAGAGAGAGAGAGAGAGAGAGAGAGAGAGAGAGAGAGAGAGAGAGAGAGAGAGAGAGAGCGAGAGAGACGGTATGCACATAGCAGAACATTGTTTAGATAAGTTGGCCTTTACTTGTATTGCTATCTATCTGGTTATGTCGGACATCATGTATTGCCGCTGTACAAGTGTCGACATCTATGTAGACATGTCAATTAACATGTCAAGCATACTACATGTGAAACGATACATTTTACTTGCAAAATCTTGCGCTGACATTTAAAAGTCACCGAATTAAATCTGCGGAAAGTATTAAAATAACCTGGTCATGGTTTCGTTGTACTATTATGATGATGATGATTATTATTATTGTTATTAATTATTATTGTACCATAATAGTAAAATTGCCTCCAATTTGATTGGTCGAAATGGTTTGAAAAGTGTGGACGCCGTCATCATAAATTAGTATAAGATACGAAGCACTCTTGATTAATTTCCTGGTAAATATTAAACTCATGTTCTGGACAATGTTGTAGAGAACCTTTGATAGTAGTCAGTCTGTACACGCATGTAGACTATATAATACTACTGTATATGTATAATACTATGTACGGCTGTAAGAATGTGCTTACCGGGCAAACTACTATACAGCCACTAGGCAAAGTCTACACAGAATGTGGTCGTGGGCTGAGTGGGATGGGCACATTATAAAGTTCAGTCCTTCTTGCCATACCATACATTATTGTATCTATATCCTATTATATGAATAGACTTTCAGAAACTGATACATTGGCCTATGATTGCTACGTGACACGTGCATGACCTCTCTTGAGTTCAAACCTTGCGTGGACGTACGTATAGTGTGCTACACTATATAGTATATATAGTATACTGTAGTATTTTCCATACAACACGTAGTGCTCAAGGCAGTTCATATATAACTAGTATATACTACGGGAACCATTAATATTAAAACCAACCATTAATATGCTATAAATGGCTTCTTGCGGCTTGAATATTATTGGACCCAATATGTATACGGTTAACCTTCCTTCTGCCAGAGGCAAGCATAGATGTCCCATATACAAATGATACTGTGATAAATCCAGCACGGAGAGAGGGGAACACATAGATTAGGAGAACACTGTACAGTTAGTAGGACTATTGTACAGTTAGTAGGACTATTTTACAGTTAGTAGCACTATTACACAACGCGTTGAATGTAGCATTGGCTCCATATTTTGACTCCGACAGCACTCTTGCTAGCCTATCAGCAAGGCAAAGTACATCCTAGAATGCATGTACATATGTCTCAGTAGATATCTGATTGCAAGGTGTCATAATCCCTGACAGGTGTGATGTATGTGGGTGTCCTAGTTATACAACGTCCCACATAACGAACTGTTACGTTATATGCGAACATATCGATTTAACAAACATTTGAACCATGTGCACCGAATTGTAATTGTATGTAAACAGTGGGTAGAATCTGATGTAAAACGTCGCCATGATGATGCTAGTAGCCCACTACTGCTGGTTTAGTAGAACAATTCGATATGTCGAATTCACAAACCCATCAATATTATCTATATGTACCACTGTTCACAGAGGAACTCTTTAACTTATCCTCAGTCAAATACATTCACTATGTACATAATTCGATAAAGACATGCTCTTAGAAAAATTCATATTATCAACTACGAATGTAAAAAAGGCGTTATACGTTGGTAACAACGCCACTAACGTCGGGAATACTATATACGTGTATGTGATCCTACTAAAGTATTGTTCATCTTTACCCCGTAGAGTCGGGTAGAATTGCTGCATTGTCCTTGTGTACGTTCGTGCAAGACCAGACACATTGCCCCTCAGACCATGGTTCTGTATCAAAGAGAGATGTACATGTCTGCGTCTATGTCCGTGTCCGTGACGGGCGAACACCCACTGCCCACTGTCCAGTGGTGTTACGTCCAGTAGTGTGCTGACCACTGAAGCTTACTTTAATACCAGCATCAATTCAACGTATGGGTTTCTTCATCAATCGCGGTTCACTGCTTGGACACGTCTGCATCTAGCAGCTATTTGAATACAATATCACCCAAAATAACACCCACAATAGCACCCACGATAATATACACCCACAATAACACCCACGAAGCCTTGCTGTACTGTCCTAGGGCATCAGATAAGTCGTTGGTGCGTATTTGAGATTAAATGTTAAATCGACAGATGCATTATTTAAGGGATACATGTACAGTACCTCAGTATATTAAATTATATTTTTGCCCTGAACTATTATAGGTAAAGTACGAGGACGTTTGCATGTTACACGTTACATCTGGTATACTCTTTTGGTCAATACAGATTTAACTCAAAATGTGGTTGAATTTTGCTCAATTTCGGATACCCAATTGTATCCCAGTAATGAGAACGAGTGACCACTGTTGGTAGAACATGGATCGACAGAATATTATTGTATACTAGTACTAGTCGCCCTAAATTGACACAACAATGATCTGATTGATACAGTTGTGTACGTGGGCTACTGCAGGGTATAAAACTGTAATTATTTATTATTTATTAAGTTAGGGGCAATTCATCAGCAGACTGGTCTTAACATATTTTTTTATTCTGAATACTTACACATATCACGTTCTATATATACTAGCTTCTAGATTGTATGTACAAGTTTAGGTCAACACAACTTTTGCCGTCGGTTGACGTAATCCTAACAGTGGGAGTCTCTTAATAAAATGTTTTCTCGAATGTTCTGATCTTGTAATGTGTATTCAGTCATGATTCAGGACACTATATTTATTCACAGCGCTAACATAATATCATATATTGCATCAGTCTTATACATAATTTTACATTATATCAAGGAAAATATCATAGGTGAGTTGTTCTATTTGGTGACTGGTACTCCCATATCAAAGAAATAATCAAATGCACCATCATACAAGGGGCAGCATTGTGTATTTGCAGCAATAAATCGTAGGAAGCTAACGCACCGACGCGTGACTTCTTAGCTGAAAGGTTGTCTTGGTTGGAAATCAAGCAAGATCCTCTTAGTATTCAGTATATATTTGTACATACAACTTAACTATTTTCTTTGATTTATATTAATATATAATATTATTAGTGTTGTCATTTGCACTATATATATATATATATCCCAACTTTGTTAATTAATATATATTTGTATATATAACTTAATTATTTTCTTTGTATTATATTAGAGAGCGGATCCCGTAAGCGTATAGCTTTTATCCAATCTCATGAATTTTGGTCAATAAATATGTTTAAACTAACTGGTATTGCACTGTGGCGTCATATCAGTGCTATTCAACACCATTTAACATGCTATATTTGATACCTACCACTGCTATATGGTATTCAGACCATTGCTCGGTCGGCAACCCAAAGTGAACAGGGCGAAGAAGCAATTTCAGAAGCTTCAAGCTCTTGTGAAGACACTATTTGGTCAGGGCGCATGACTGAACGACCGTATTATTATACACTCTACATACGACACATGACCCTGAACTAGTTGGACTAGAACAATCAGCATGTAAGGACTACGTATATTATCAGCTATTAATTAATGCTATTAATATCAAAGATCTAATACTAGTTTCATGTGACCTTTTACGGTCCGTTGTGACAATGTTTACTGTCAACTTGTACAAGCAGTATTCCCGAACTTTAATTTGGTATCGCATTTCGTCAATGGGACAATGAATGGGTACACAGTTTACATTACATATGTATTGGATGTGTCAACCAGTCTTATCGTGCAAAACGGTCTGTAAGTTTTAAATAAAGGCTGCGTTAGGAAATGGCATATGGTATTACCAAAGGTCGAACATCACCCCTGGTTGTGTTCAAGGCAGGGTACAAGTAAGCACGACAAGTGGGAGATGCACTCAGATGATATTACAGAACTACACCCGGCATCAGCATGTTAATAATTATATGTTAAGTGTTTAGTGTAATGACATTCTGCTAAGCAATAACGACATGTACATTGACGCTAGTTGAAACTTTGTACTCATATATATGTTGGGCAGATGTACTAGACCCTGATCAGGTTATGAACGTTCACGTTTTATAGTAGGATTTAATGCTCAAACCAAATTTTGCAATGTGTCTTTAGAGCAACGCCTATACATTGAGCATCAGATTGTCCTGAGAAAAGGTCCGTAGCCTCGATGCTGGGTCACGGTTACGGAAGACAGATGCAGACCTAAACCTGTCTGCGTCGAGGACGTTCTTCAGACACCGAGACCTTCAAACGACCTGGATATAGACAATTGTATCACATGGACCTGGATTACTCGGCGGGTAGGCTACATGTCACTCCACGCAGTGTGACGTCCAGATAGGCCATTGCCTCCTTACGAGGATAGTTAACCTCATAGGAAGGTATAGTTAACCCCCATAGGAAGGCTCAAGGACAGCAATCTATTCTGAACAGAGCGAACAATGCCGCCTACCCATACCCGGGTAGTTAGGGCAGGGATCGGGTAACACATATGTGTTAAACACAGGGTTTAAAGTTTGCCTGGAGGTTCTGATAGATAGACGGTCATTACACATGCTGAACCATGCTTTCGTGGCCAGTGTATCGTAGCCAGCCTATTCTATTATATCCATGGATACATGTAGGCACAAAGTCCAATGTTACGGAAGGTCATATACCCCGTGGTATGAGTTTTGGGAATGCCGTAATGATTAGACGGATTCAGGGGTATATCCCCTAATACCCTGTTGACGACTGGCGGGTCGCATTGCACTTGAAGACCAAAGGATGGTCTCTCCATCAAGCATAATATTAACTTGTATCCAATGTCTTAGTTACCATTTCGGGAATTTAAATCTGTATTCATAGGCAGTGATATTATACTTTCGATTATTAATGTTAATACATGATGTACGTTGCTTCAACATTGCGTCAGAGAAAAACATACGCGACATATAAACGTTGATAATACACAAACTCCCGGGGATATTAATATTAAAAAAGCACACAAAATGCATGTACTTCAGAATGTGCACATGTATAATATATCATACTTACATTGCAGTGATAAAAGTCACTCTATATATGCCGTGGGGTGAAAGTCGTGAGATTACGATGTGCTTTATCAACTACACCCGTCTACTTATTACAAGTACAGTGCACAAGACACCTTTTAGTTCTCAATAACACCTTGCTGATGAAACAGACACGTATCTAGGTACACACTTGTGTATGACTCCCGCACTACTGCGCTCTAAATACCAGCTTATAGTTAGTATAATGAATGGAATTGCAAACGTGCCCTCAGAAACGTGGCTGTATATTTATTTTTCATTACAATCAACGTTCTTCTTACAAAGATCGGACCGAGGACAAGTAGGGTATGTCTCAACATACTTCTGTCATTTACTTGTAATTTCCTTGTTGAGTTTAATTTATTGCTTTACCTGGTTCTGAAATAGCCGGATCTTGCGAACTCTTATCTCGACCTATAATCTATCTATAATTAAATGCGCACGTATGCATGTTAAAGGTATACACGTCTCGGGGCGCTGCTATATCTAGATTGTGCCACCCCTGCCCTCTTTGATTGGCGTCGCCTGTCGATTGTGATCGGGATTCGATCACCAATACATCAATGGACAAGATAACGGTTCATAGAGCACGGGTAATTGAGCTTGACTGGCCTCGTCACAGGAACACGACAAACACAACACCTACACCAGTGTTCGCATACAATGGTGAAGCGTAAATAAGTGGACTATAATATTATAGAGATCTTATCTTAAATTCCAGAGCTAGGCATTGAAGTTCACCTAGAGGTGTGCTTGCAATCATGAAGCAATATGTCTATATGTCTGTCCTTTCGTCCGTTAATCTGTTTGTATACCGGCCTGGGGTCCTATTCTGGAAACGTTCTTACGCACTTCTTAGTCGAAGAACAGTTCGTAAGATGTTCGAATCGTTAAGATGTTCGTAAGCACATTTCGAGAATAGGTCCCCTGGTTTTGTCTTGCCTGTTTGTCCGCCTGTCAGTATGTTTTCCTGTCTGTCTGTGTGTCTGTCTGTCTGCCTTTCTGTCTATCTACCTGCTTATTATTCTATCTGTCCCTATTTAATGTCTGCCTGTCTACATGCCTACATGCCTAGCTCTCTCTCTCTGTCTCTTATGGTTTCCAACGATTAGGGGGACAACTAAATTCATATATTTAGTGTAAGATTCATAATCACCACTCCCAGACCATTACCAGACCATTACCAGACCATTACCAGACCATTACCAGACCGTTACCAGACAGTTACCAGACAGTTACCAGACCATTACGTGTTACCCCCTGCCGACACCCAGATACGGCACACTGCGACGAACAATAACAGTCCTTGTCATAGGATGCTTTATAGCATTTTCCGTGGGTATCGCCCTCTGAGAATGCTGGTAAATACAACGCAGACATATTAATTCACCAACACATTCGCAAATGGCACGAATATGTAAATTAAATGGTGGACAAATCAAGGAAATAAACGTATAAACATTTCTTTCAGCCGGGTTCATGCACTAGATATCGAAGGAGTTCAAAATACAAGTCTGGTAAGTTTCTTGGTAACCTTGTGTGGAGCCGAAGCGATCTTTCTGTATAAAATGCTTAGTAAGCAAAATCATGTGAGTAGGCCTAATAGTATTTAGACTGACACTCGCATTCTTGTCTGTCTGGATAGCAGTTCGACAGTTTGTAATTCACGTACTGCACTGAACTATAATTCAAACGTTTATACGCAAGAATACTCCGTGAATTTCATTAACATAAACACGGGCGTTTCTTTACCCTACTGAACGCATACTTAACTAGTTGTTATGGGCGTCCCAAATTATAGGTCTGCACACAAACCTATTGAATTATGCTGGTGGGAAGAAATACACTTCCTTATAATAACTATAGCAAAGTATATGCATTATATATAGTATAATGCCAGGTTTTTCAAATAGCGCAAAGAGTGCATATGAATGTAGCTTGACAATGTGAATACGTAGCCTATACTTGATTGTTGATCACTATCAACGATTATTCACACCAAGTCTCGTTCACACTGAAACGTTCACACCAACTCTGGTTCACACCAGTTTCAGTGTCGTTCACATCATCTCTCGTGGACAAGAAAGAAAGGTGTATGGACACAAGCGATTACAGAAGGTATAATATGAAGATGGTGTTACATCGACATCGCCTTGACATATTTGGCAAAACATCCTACTATACACACAGACCAATGGATTACAAATTGCTGTATATAACATACATATAAACCCGGATCTTCAGCAATACATATACATGTACATACATGTTTGTTCTTTTCAACTTTTTCCTGAATTATAACTCTAGTAAACCAACATCCGCTGAAATTACCACTGGGTAGAATTCAATGCCGTCCAGTAGTTCCGTGACCCACATGGACACCGTTCTATTATTTCTACGAGAAGACCGCCGTAGATGCATTTATTTTGGAAAATCCTTTTCTGCATGTATGCCAGTCAATATAAAATGTTCCAAACTTCAACTTTAGTATAATAATTAGCCCTGGCGTTGCAAAATGTCTTCATATAAAAACAAGTAAAGAACACAGTATCACATTCGTTCCTGCCAATATCAACTTTGCCAATCGTTAATGCACCTCTGACTCACAGTAAACCTTTAAGTTTAATAGAGCTACATAGGCATCTCATGATTTGGACAAATTGCACCAACGTACTGGTTTGGAAATATTTAAGAAACCGTCGATGCAAAATAAACAGCCATCTAAGTTGTAAATATAGTTTGACACGATGTGTATTACTTTCACTCAAAGTTTATCATAATATATCAGCGGACGTGTGAATCTGTCACCAGCGGTAAATGTCAAAGAGCTTCAACAGCGCGAGGTAAGCCTTAATTCCCTATGTACAAAGAACTCCAGTCATCGCCAATCGCTCATTCCGCTTCAAAACATGTGTTTATGTGAGAATTTCTCTGTTATTACCGACGGAATAATTGTAACATTTCTAAGCGAGTCATCTCGATATTTCCGCTCCACAAAGGAAGCATAAACTACTGGAATTTTACAACATGATGGACGTTAAGTACGGACGTCAATGAGCCACAGAATGTACGTATTATACATGGTATACATTGTGCAGTGTTTTATCCTCTCAGTTCTCGTCCACAACACTTCTAGCAGCAGATCGTACACTGAGCACTGGTGACAGAGATCTGTGGCGTTATGTACAACCACAGACACTTGAATCGGGCCATTATATTTTTAAATATATATCTATATTTTAAAAATATTTTTTTTCTTAATGTACTTTTATTTAAAATTATATTCTGTCAAAAGAAAAATCAAAAAAATCAAAAACGCCATATAAATATAATGGCCCGATTCAAGTGCCTGTGGTACAATGTACCATGTCTGTTAACCGGCACGTTACAAGATTGACAACTCACATATATAAAAAAATATAAAAAAATAAATTTAATTTACATTCAAGCTCATTATACCGTTTTTCGGTATTATTTTCTTTATAATTATTTTTTAAATGTTGTACTACATTTCCGTTTTATCAACATGTAGTTAAATATGAACTAGATAGTAACATTAAGAAAATGTGTAGTCTGTGTAGATAAGATAGGTATTTACCTGTTTATGTCAGAGAAGAGAGACTCATACTGACAAGGTAAGTTCAATGCAGACCTTTTATACGCAATAGTTACATCAAAAGTAATACCTTACGTCTTTTGTCTCATTGTGTGGTAGCTGATGCAAGCTGGAAAACTATCTTTGACACGATTGTAAATAGATCTATGCAATATGTTTTTTATATATATATTTGTGTGAGTGCGGGACAACATTCTTTCAAGCCTTGCATTTCTTTTCATGCATGTGACTTTGCCTACACAACTGGAATGCTTAACTATGACTGCTTACTTGTCTGCACTGCAGAGAGAAATACATCATTGTATGGAAACGAAAACATTTTACACCCGCATAGTAGGTCTATATAGTACCCAGTATTTCAATAGTCACATGGAACGTCTGAGGTAATACGGCAAACAGGTTTTAACAACTAGCCCATATTTTCAGAACAACTCATTTATGCAACCGTACCGAAATGATTGGTATATATGAAAGTCTTGAAGAAATACGAATTCAATAGAGAAAACATTATCTTTATTGGCGGGTACATACGTTTCTTTAAATTAAAATTATTTGTATGTGTGTATGTGTAGAAAATATTCGTTATTTCGTGTGAATTTCCATAATAGGCGTCTTGTGAGATTTGATGTCCAGAGTTCTTTCTTTTACAACAGATTAGATTATACACAAACTATTCTTTTAACTCCCACAAATGTAACATTAACAGATGCTATTTCAAACCGCCATCGACTGAAACATTCCTGTCTTATCTCACCTGCTGGGAATTAACTTAACCTCGCAAACATTTCATAGCGCGACTTTAGAATGATATTGCAATTGCAAGATAGCAAAAAAGTGTGATGCTAGCTTATGGTTACTTGCATTCCTACTGGCGGACGTGTAGCTATTGTAGATCCATCTGGAACCTTACTAAGACACTCCTCTTGAGAGGTGTACATTGTATGTACTAGGTGTAGTAGCCGTGGTCTCCGCATGTGAGTACACCAAGACGAAGACCTGCATGCGAGTACACCAAGACGAAGACCTGAATGCGAGTACACCAAGACGAAGACCTGAATGCGAGTACACCAAGACGAAGAACAAATGTCAGACGTGTCACCAATAGTGATTCTAATGCACTGACTATACACCTTATAGTTTTTGATAATCTATCGAATGCTCTTCTTGTATCGAATAACAGCAAGAACCGTATTCTAACCTAAAGCGAGAACCGTATTATAACCTATTAACATGATTAAGGAACATTAACAATTACAATTTCCGTATTTCAGAAACTGTATACCAAATGGTTCAGAAAAGAAGGAATTTGTACCACGAAACGTTACGTTTTTGAGAACTTATACAACAGCTGGTTAGAACTGAAAACGATATTTTACTTATTTTAACATATCAAGAATATCCCAAGTCCAGTTGTTACAAGTGTCCTTTGTACTTCTAAACTTGTATAACCGCTTTTATTAACTCCTTCAATTCTAAAGTACCCTCATCCTTCCGCTGACTGCTCTGTGTTTACCAAGGACACTGACAGTAGGGGCCACAGTTGAAGGCTATGGGGTGAACTCTAACAATCCGGCAAACCATGACGTCTAGCCACACAAAAAGAAGAAGAAGAAGAGCTGTTAAATATAGATATGATAGACGTGTGGTGTGAGACTTAGCACTGAAATCTGACACCTGGAATTGCCTGATGCTAACAGTGACAGCCGTATGTGTCAGATATATAATATACCTGCGAGTAATTGTCCGGCGAGAGGGCCGGACTGAAGAAAACACATAACTCACACATGTATTTTACGCCCAACGTCTTGGAAGTAAGGCTTGTACAGCGAAAAGAAGTTAGGTGTCTCGTTAGTTGTGGGGGCTAGGACACCTAACGTGGATGCTCAAAGACAAACCAGGACACCCGAGATGAAGGTGTCCTGCCATTAATATGTTAGGATTCTAGAACAGGACACCTGGATGTTTTGTCTGAGCCGTGAAGATGTCATACAGGGCATAACATAACTGAATGAACATTTAGGGAATTCACCCGAAACTGTGAGACATATATTTAGTATTACAATCGAGAAATATTTTTAATTTTAAGTCGTACTAAGGTTCGTCTGTGGTTGAAAGCAATGTTGGTGATCCGTTGAGTCTGACGAGGTAATTAGTTGATTCTGACAACCACACAAAAAAGATATTTGTGCAATTTTTCAACTTTACAATACCTGTATATGATCCTATTCACATAGACTATACGTGCTATGGCGAGATATTCACCGTGAGTGTCATCCTTTGTGCACAGTACACTGAATGTTGGCTGGGCTTGGCTGACTATACACATACACGGTGAATGCGAGTTGCTGTGATATAAACACTTACGCAGTAGTTACCTAACATCTGCACACTTCAATTGACTGCAATTCACTTTCCCACAGGATAGTTCTGTCCATTTTACTAAAATGTAAACTTAGTCCTGGTAAAAGACGTTTAGTAGCAATCTATTTCGATTATTAATGATTTTGACATTTAAAAAAAAAATTCCTATATCATAACATTTTCAAAACATTAAAAATCGAAAAATGCTACGAAACGTATTTGACAAGGATTACGGTAAAGTGTACCTTACTGGTAATTTGTACCCAATTCCTATATATTCCTAATAGTATACTCCAACATGAGGTTTGGTTATACCGCTATGCTCCTATTCTGGACATTTTGTTCTTGTTCATGGGTACATTTTGTTCTCAGCACTTACAAGGGTACAAGACAAATACAATATAAACTTTAAATGTTTGTAATAACGAAGGGGAGTATTTATATTGTATTTTTAGTTAACATTTTACACATGCTAGGCACACAGTTTCCTACCGATTAAAACAGTTCGAACTATACAGGGCTATTTATCACGATTGGACAGTTGGCACTACATTTTATCAACTTGTCTAGCTCTGTGCATGTAGCAATAGGCAGGTCATAGGGGTTAAACTGATAGCAGCCGCGTTATTTACTAGCCACTTGGATAAACCTGGAAAAAAACATATTTATTATCCTCAAGTGTTACTACACATCATCTCATTGCAACAGAAGAAAAAAATCTACACTAAGGTTAAGCTTGCATGTACTGTTTTGTTAGATCGTATCCGTTCCTCGCCTAACACTGAGGTCTAGTTTGCACTTCATTTACTCGTATCCGTACGGCGACAACGTACTATACTAGTAATACATAATAATACAAATAATATATAGCATTTTATATAGCGTCTATATTAGTGTTAGTAAAACAAATCTCCTTTAAGGCTCTTAATAAATAACACTAGACTCTACAATTGTACCAAGTTGACATTGATAAAGTTCTAATAGAAAAAGTTAAACTTCCAAAGTCAATGTGAATTTATTGCAATTAATAGTTCGCGTGTTGGAAGGTCAGTGATTTTTAAAACATGTTTACAGAGAAGAGAAAATATAAATATAGCATCAATGGTTGGTTTGAAGACCGATTTCTCCCGATGCGCTCCTTTAAAAAACTTTCATTCAATGTAGATTGTAGACTGGTCTTCATACAACGTTTCTCAGAAAATAGTAGAGGTGTTTTGGTTTATAACAAAGTTCAATAAATCTACATGTATTCCCCAAAAGAGTTGAATTATTTAGCTGACAAAAAAAATTACGTCGACCTGACGAATACTAGTAATAATAACACGGCAAAACGAATTAATTATTGTTGTTTTACTATATAGCACCTGTTTTAATTAGAGTCACACATATTTAACTTTTACGAGCTCCTTATTGATATCTTCCGCACTTCTCTTAATATCTTTACAAGTTTTCTCATTGACGAGTTTATGAAACATGTGTAAAAAGTGTGTATGTAACAAGGTCCCCCGTAGTGTAGACGCTCATGTAGACCAGGATATGTATAAAGCTACTCACCTAGTGTGTCACGTCCTGTGAATGATGAATCTACCTGAGTTTGCAACACTTCAGCGCATCTCGTACTGTGCGCAAACACACCGCTTATATATATACCGTAGGCATTCACCTATATGTACCATATATAGCATTGGGTCTTATATACGTATGAGGTCCACCCAGTGGGTATACGGTGAGTATACAACAGTGCCTTCCCATGCTGAACAACACGTACACATGTTCACAATCCCAGAGATGAATGTTTTAATTCACTATTAGCCTTTGAATGAATACAAGTGAATAAAAAGTGCACCTCGTCACATTCCTACGAGTACAAAGCGGTCAGACGGACGCGTTTGTTTTCAGATGTTTTTTAACGACGCGACTTACTGTCATGTGAAATTGTGCGTATAGTTTAAAACGTTTCCGTATTGTTAGAGGACCAGCATAGTAGTGTTTACCATCTAATTGCCTCCGTGTTCTCACAAACATTGATGTGTACGTGGGTGACAGCACACCTAGTTCAGGGAACATACTTAATTGTGACAGTTAGAATTATTAGTGAACAACAATAATAATTGCAATAGCCTATAAAAGTTGAACTCATCATATAGGGGGTTAATTTATCAGCCAGACTTGTCATCTCTAATCGGCCAATTTACAGAATGTGATATGCTGTCAAGTCTAGAACGGGTGTTTCCGAGCATATATGGAATTGATTTATATATACACACGACGGTAACCGTTAGAAGAATGTCTAATTACCATTAAATCTCGTCAAACAAAAATCGTACACTATTATATCAATGGTCTTGGTCTAGATCGACTATCATGTTTCTGAGTAAATGAATCAACGGTGAATTTCTAGCCATCGAACGCACCGAGAGAGTGTTTGAAAATAATTCCCTATGTATGGTAAAATAAATGATAAGAACACACGGTCAGGCATCAATAATGCATTAATTAAATATAATATAGGAAGTCCATCAGTGGAATATGGCATTGGATCGAAAGACTATGTCACAATAAGAAAGATACCATTTCAAAGTTTATTTTCATGTCGCTTCTATAAGCCATATAGCATGCAATAAAAAACTTTCTTGTTTCTAGAATAGTATCAAGAATCAAGTTAATACCACGTAAGTTCACTATAATACCGTCAATAATGTAATCCTATATGTAACACAGAACAGCGAATGTCAACTGTCTTGAACTAACCCAGATAGAATATCACTTCCGGCTAATTCACGATCTTCTAAAACCGCATGCAAAGACATGTCCAGCTTGAAGACCGTGACGATTGGAATTGCATTACCGTGGTAATTAGCTTTTACGGCTGTGCTTGAGATACTACGTACCATGTATGCATGAAGCCGATGCTATCAGATCCCCTAATGTTAATGCAACATAGTGTTTAGAGTTGCTGTATTCATGAACAGGATGACAAAGATTACAACCAGCGAAGGTGCGAGCCTTCAGTAACATGCGTATGCGTGACTATCAGGACTATCTTGGTACAAGTGCAGTCAGACATAACAATTCCATGACCATCTGCGGACTGACATTATCAACTGTAGACTAGTCAACACAACAAAAACGTCATGGAAATAGTTTGTCCAGCTTTTGTCCTGCAGAATCACCCTTCACCTATAGCCGAGGATGAAGAACTGCAATTTTCTATAACTGTTATCAAACATGTATCGGCTCTTATTAATATCATCTACATTTAAACACATTCATTCATTCATTCGTTAATCATTATTGATATCTCGACAAATGGCTGCCATATGAATTCATATTATGTAAAAACAATGTCATGCGACTCACTTTTCTATGAATGTAATGTCCATGATATATCGACAAATGGCTGCCATCTGAATTCATATTATGTAAAAACAATGTCTTGCGACTCTCTTTTCTATGAATAAAATGTCCATGATATATGATATATATGTAGTACATAGCCTATATGCAGGTCAGCACTCTGTAATTACTTCCAATCAGGTACAATGCTGATGAACACAGGTTCCAGTCCTGCCACGGTAAACATGTCCGGTGATATATAGACAGCACAATTACTTTCCGAATTTTGATGTTGCGGTCAATATAATCACTCACTGTTTACCTGCACTCATAGGACGGCTGGACTGTTTGTGAAGGGAGGATACTCTAGCATCAAAGCTATAGAGGATAGATGTAAGACAGACAATGGAACTCCACCGCTGAGGAGAGCCAGACATAGTCAATGTTAATTAGCTTTTACGACTGTGTTTGTGATAGTACGCAGTACTACGTACCAAACATTAAGTCGATGCTATCAGATCCCCTGATGCTAATGCAATATAGTGTTTGGCTTTGTTTGATTCATGAATTACAAAGATTACAATAATTTACTCCCATCTATTGGCATCTAATAACAGTACAGTGTTGACAGTATAAACTCTGTAGTTGATAATGCAATATATAATAGTGTTAACGTTGCTGTAGTCATGAATAAGATGACAAATTAAGACTACACTAATTTACTCTCATCTAATAGCAGTACCATACTTACAGACGAAACCTCTGCGGTTGATAATGCAATATATAATAATGTTAACGTTGCTGTAGTCATGAATAGGATGACAAAGACTACACTAATATACTCTCATATAATAGCAGTACCATATACTTACAGACACAAACTCTGCGATTGATAATGAATGTATTTCGAATTTGTCAAAGCTGATATCCGATGTGGACGTCACGGACGACTGGCGCTACGTGTTGCGTGCATGTACACAGTTGTTAACCCCTGATAGATCAGGTATAGATCCGGATTAGCATGTGTCTGAGGTCAGTGACGCGAGGCGACGTATTCGTACCTGATTCGTTCTGTCATCAACCAAGTGTTGACGGGATGACATTACACAGCATATTCGCTGGAATACGAAGTTCATATTTCATCACCTTATGGATAAACGTCAAAACATAAACAATGATTCCACACTATTTAGAACATTCCACATGATGCAATCCTAGATTATTAGTAAGCAAAAGTAAAATGTGCGTACTCATACACATTATGTAGGCGTTCCAGGGTTGTATGGTTATGCGCAATAGTATTTGTGTCTGTGTATAATCCCATACTGATAAGCAATACCCAATACCCATTACCAAAATACTATGAATATGGAAATCGAAAATTAAATATTATACATACGAAACTCAGACATTCCGTTAGCCAAC